>VYZV01045919.1:820-21660 GCA_013401275.1 Pandion haliaetus
AACACATTAATTATGCAGTGATCAAAATAATTTCACATGCATAATGCTGACCTCATTCACTAGAGGGCAACAGAACCCCAGTTTAAAAAACCTCCACCACCTACTTTCAATGACAGAGCACTTTTAATAAGATGCTGCATGGATTTCATAATGAATACCCTATTAATTTTACATAAGTGCAAAGGTACTTCTGAAAAGCCAGTTAGGCTGTTGAATATACATGATCTAGCCTCCCAACAGGTGCCAGGAAGACATTATTCGAGTCGTAGCCGCCCAGCACCAGCGCAGTGGGTGTGTTCATTTGTTTGAGTATTATTTTTTGACTCAGGTTACCCTACTGAGCTCCATTTCATAAAGTCCCCTTGAATGTTACACTGGTTTTGTAGATCAAAGCATGTGGGCTTATCTAGAGATCATAAAGCTGCCAATGTTCAAGCCTCTTACGCTGCAGTGATGAAAAACTTATCCATCTGACTGGGCTTTGCTTTTGATCAGCATGTTTTTGGGGGCTATTTTCTCTGCTCCTTAGCTACTGCTTCTGACATTACCTTCTCATTTTGACTAAAGAGGATGCATATTTTTATGCTTAACCAAATGCAATAGAAAACCTTTGCTTGTAATTTTTAAGGATGTTTGTTAGGAAGTCTGAAAGAATTGATACTATCTCTGCCAACAGTCTAACAACTAATTAGTTTACTATGGGCCACCACGTTAGCTTTGTTAATTTAATTTTGGAAAGTTCACTCTGCATAATAAAATCTGGTTGCTGGATCTTCTCCTCGAGTTGTAAATAAAAAATAGCTATTACTATTATGGTCTATTGAGAAAGGGCTTCATACACTATGAAAGAATGATTACACAGACACAGACCCAACCAATTGAAAAATAATTATGTGAATTTGTCTTTTGTTCTTAGATGCAAATAATGGCTAATGCAAATAAACTGCCAGAGAAGTATTTTTATGTGCTTTTTATAGCATGAATAAGAATATATTTAACCCATTTTTGATCAATAGCTGAATAATTCTTTTTCACTGGTTTTGTTACAGAAGATGATTATTAAGACCACATGCAAACACCCGTCTTTTAAAGCAATTGCTCCCAGAAACACATTCTTGGNTCTTGTGTTTCAGAGGCAGTGCAAAGATTAGAAAGGAGGAGGGGGGGCTCAGAAGGGGAGAGATGTACAAATACATTTTTCTATTACACAGTTGACAGCCCCTTGGGAAAACAAGTCTAAGAAATGTGCAACCTTGAAATGTGTGCATGCTGCAAGGGATATTTTCAATGTGAACCCTGTGTTCTGATTTTCAAAGTCCTTAATGATTTGGCTATGCTGTGGAAGAGGGTATACTGAAGCTCCTAAAACAAACAGAAAGGTTTGATTTTGTTTCCTTCTCCTTGCAGAAAGGCAGAGTATAGTATCCCTGCTACACCATCTTGGCAGTGCACTATAGCCTACACGTCGCATGCCTAGTTAGCAATATTCTCCTTTCCAAACAGTACAGCATGACATGTCCCCCTTCCCACCAAAGTATTTAACAATTTCCTTTGAAATGCAACTCATTATACAAAAGCAGAACTAAATAAAAAATACTCCAGAGAGAGAACAGATTGCTAGATATAGATTAGATGTGCAGTCTAATCCTTCACAAGCATTAAATATTTAACATAATCACACCACAGGTGACAGGAAGATGTCTGCATTGTTTAATTAGACTTAATTAAACATAAGGAAAATCTAATAGTAATTCAGGTCTAGCTTTTAAATTGATTACAAAACTCCTTTTTTAAAATACTTTTGTATCCAGAGAAATGTGTTCTTTCTTTCATCAGCTGGGAATCCTTGCCGTGCAATGCTCAAAACCCATGAAGAGACGATCTGTTGTGTTCAAAAGCCCATGGATGATACTAACTTTACTCTACTGGGTTAAGGACAAAGCCAAAGGACTTGGCATTGCCAGCATGCTGTAATGCTGTGATCTTTTGGCCATATTTTGTATAAACCATTACGCTCGGGACATCATTTTTTTCTATTACCTCTTTTATGGTCTTATTGTTTACAAGAAAATAGATAGAGCGTTTAATTATGAGATGGACTTAATGTTCTATAACAACTCCTGTATGCAATACATTGCCTCTGGAACTCTGCTCACAACTCACATTTATGCGACAAATATAAAAAACCAAAACAGTGTAACAGAGAAGATGTTTTGCAAGAGGAGGGCAATATCTAATGCTATGAATCATTCCCTGATAATATTCCCATGTCTCCCATTCAGAGTTATGGTTCAGAACTGTATGTAAGCACAGACGAATACAACATGTATTGTCAAACAACCAGAGACAATTTATGACATACTACTTTGTTTCCCAGTTATCTTACTTATTGACATTAAATGGAATAGTCTGATAAGCATCCAACCTAAAAAGAGTATCCTCATGACTGGATTAGAACCTAAACTATTTCCTCTAGAAAGTAAAAGTTAGAAAGGATTAAAGAAATCAAGCCATAATCTTCCTAGAAATAAATTAACCAATTCAGTGAGCCCCAGCTCTGCCGGGCAGCCAGCCACTTCATGATCAAAGTCAGTTGCAAAGATTACCAGACTCATGGCTGTATGTTGTTGTGGTGATATTATATATCATTGTGGTACCTTAGATGAAATCATGTATTGACGCAATATTGTAACGTAAGTACTACAGCTCAAAGTTTTTTTAAAAGCTCTTTTGTTTACCTGATGCCATGCCTCCTTTCTTCCTCCTTGCTGGCTTCTGGGTCACTACAACTGATTTTTTTGGTGGGGAATGCAAGTTGGGGAAATGGTATGTGCAGAATTTTGATTTCCAGTTGTGTATTCTCTGAACATGAAAGCTGGAACTATTATCATTCGGCCTCACTGTGCACCTTCTTAGCATGTGCACATCTCGCATACATTCAGGAGTGTTTTGTACTATGCATATGTACATGCATAGGCTTTTTATCTGGATCTATGGGACAGAACTTTTAGCCCCTTCTTTCTTTAAAAAAATTTGATCCATATTGAAGTAGTGCTATAAGTTTGGAAGACAGAGGACATCTCTCTCATGAAATAGCAAAACACCCATAAAAGCATTAAAATAATAAATACACATAATGCAAGTAAGTAACACACAAACTCTTTCTCTGGTCACACACAGCAAAGGACTGGTTTTTTGCTGATGTCTGGCAGAAGGAGGTTGAGGCTTTTTGCTTTTTGCTAGGCTAACCTTTGTCATCTGGTGGTGGTGAATCACACTCTATTTATCGTTCTGAGTCCTTAGTACATACAGTTGTCTGACATGTTTCTGTCTGCTTTGTTAGATAACACGGCTGATGAAAGCAATAACCATATTCATGGTGCGGTATCGTATTCACTATTGTCCCAGTCAAATTAGGGTTTATCTACAGAGAATAATTGGGTAGGCTCTGCAAATTGCCACACTTACAACAATAGGTAGTAAGCTTACAGCAAATACATTTTAAATGATGGGCAGAAATCAAGGGCAACTTCTATTTTAGGCAGTTTTTTTCCAGGAACAGGAAGAAAATAATGGAAACAAAATTCTACAACCAAAGATAAAAATAAAGAATATCAATCGGAGGAAAAAATCAGAAGGAGGTATTGTAATAGGAGGACACTAACAGGAAGGTTGAAAATGAGTGAGCAGCACAATCCTTCCATACAGAAAGTATAAAGTATTTTAATTCTAGACACAGGAAACTAAATTTTGTTGAGTTGAGAACTTTTTACTCACAGTAACTCAGTAGAAATTGGGAGCATTAGCACCTAGCAGAAGGTATTCAGCACCTGAAGGGAGTGGACTAGACCCTGGAGGTGATTAATTCCCTGTTACACAAACTCAGCTCAAGGTTGATGTAGTATATATATTTTAGGGCTCTCCTCTATAGAAGGTACATTGATAAACTAGAGACACTACTGAAGAGAGCAATAAAAATGATAAAATGGACACATTGCTTGTCCTAGGTAGTCAGGTTGAATGAAATGGCTATGTGCCGTATGGAAAAGCAGTGACAAAAAGGGGACAGGTTACTGGCATATAAATAACTGAAGGTTAGTAAGTGATACTCCAGTGGGAGATTAGTGCATTTTAAGGAGTTGAAATACAAATTCCAGAAGACTGTCATTCAGTAACAGCAGTCTCTAAGGGTGCTAAGACCATCCCACAAAAATCCCCAAAGTAAGATAATCCATAAATATATCACTGGTACTAGTTCCCATGTGTCCTTCCCCCTGGCGAGAAAGGAGAGGTAATGATCCTTACCAGGAGGAAACCCTGATTAATCCTTTTGTCCCCCAAGCCTCACCACAGAGGCACACTTGTACAACAGACAGCGCGGGAGCAACCTGCCCATCCCATCCAGCCCCATGGCGATACATTCACCAGGCAGCTCTGCTTCTACTGCCACAGGCCTGAAGGGCCAAGTGATGTCCATGGATGAAAACAGGCAGGAATGTTCCCTTCAGGCAGGTCAGAAATTGTAGTCACATTTTGGGCTCAGGTTTAACTCAGAGACATTACGAGTACCATGAGCAGTGCTAACAATTCAGACGCGTGTTCTCATTCATGGCCAAAGTCCCAAATACCTTTGAGAACGTCCTGTTAGATAAAATTGTGTTACAAAGCATACACAATCAACACATTAATACAATGACTCAATTTTCTGTTTCAGAATATGCCACGACGTTTGGGGTTTTACCTTCTATAAACTGTTTCCAGCATGAAGACATCAGTGCAGAACAAACTACAGATGAACACTAACGGATCTTATCCATCCTTTTGCAGGTTGGTTTCCACCAGTGTGTAGGTGTCAGCTCTACCACAACCCCTCCCTGGAGGACATCTGGAATCCACAGTTTTGTACCAGTTTCAATAGGGGAATATTAATGTTTAAACTATAATGGGTCTGAGTTAATCTGATTTCATTAACATTTTATTAACAGCTATGTCTAGGCAGTCATTTTAATCATTTAAGTATATTTCAGGGCTGGGGTGGGAGGGTTTGAGCAATTCAGGGGAAATGACAATTCAAAGTCAATTCAATCCTGCAGTTTTGTCAAGCAAAACTCATATACAATTAAAGTGAGCTGGCTATTACCAGGACACAGCATGTGCTGTATAAATGTCTTCTGACAGCATACATTCTTGCTGAACATAAAACCCATGAAGAATGACATATGCTGGGTCTGTGCTAAGTCCCACCGGCATATAACCAAATTAATATTTATAATAAAACCCCATAGCCTTTCAGACTTTTGAGTTGTCAGTAAGGACATTTTGAGGTAAAAACCTCAATGCACTAGTGCTTATCACAAAACTCTTATTAACATGAAAAGATGTTTCATCTGCTGATGAACTTTGAACTGTTGAACTTTGTGTTGGCAGCAAAGCCAGATCTAGATCCCTGTTCTTCTAATTACTAAATCACAGACATCTAAACACTTGAAAAAAACCCTTAGCTTTTGGCTGCAGTTCTGAGACAACTGTGATGCTCTGATGCCTTCCAGTAGAAGGCAGCGATGTGCAAACACACCAGACACTCCAGTGCAGAGAAGCTGCTTCTTGCTGGCATAAGGTGCCAACTTTAGCAGCTGGGTTTTTAATCACTACTATGTGATGCGTGGTCCTGAGTAGAAGAGGAGAAAGTGAGCAACGTTTCACTTCTTTGGGTGCAATCCAGCTACTTACAACATATATAATTTGCAAATGAATGACAGAACTTATCAACATCATTGTTGCAAATAAAATCCAGTATAAAATCCTCTAAGACACAACATACTTTGGTACATCTTCATACTTCTTAAACTACCACCAGTTATTTCGAAGCTCCTAAGCTTTCAGCATTTCACAACACAGTCATTTCTGGACCACATACATACTATACAGCACTGTAACAGATTCTGACATTTTTAAAGACTAAAGGGCTTGAGAAACAACCCTCTGTTCCTCCCCCCCGCCCCAGAAGATAGGAACAGACAACCAGAACTATTAAATAAAATTAAATACAGTTTATCTCCTCCATGACATATCTATTTTATATACCAAATTGGAAGAAGTTTTCAATAACAGCTTTCCCTCTGTAATATGATACTTATTTCAGGCACTTGAAAACAGAAAATAGCTCAGAACATCCGTGCTCCAAGCCTGACTCTTCATTTTTCTTTAAATTTCAGCCTTAGTCATAATTCTTATCCTGGTTTATTCAAGAGCAAGCTCTCCATCTCCCACATAAATTCTTCTGGATTTCCAAGAAACATAGGTGCCAGCTGAATTTGACAGTAATAGGTAAACCGTGGGTTCAGTGAGAGGTTTCTGATACACAGTGACTTAGTTTAGGACTTAAATTGCAGAGCAATAAGCTAAACTTACAAAATACAGGCATCTCTGAAGCATTCTATTTAAGCATTTGTTCAGGTAAACCTAACCAAATTGGTACTTTGATTGTTGCACTTACAAGAACAGATTTTTCCAGTTGTCCCTGGAAATCCAGGGACAGAAAATCCAGAGTGAAGTGTTCTTTTTAGACACTTCAGTGCTCAGATCTGCTCAGCACATCACCTGTATATGATTTACTGAGGTTTGCAAACAGAGTCAGAGGAGACTGAGTCAAGTGATTCTGACCCACCTCTACCCAGTGAGTCAATGGATGTTGTTATTGCTGCATCATTCTTATTAAGCTTAATACAGCTTTGCTGCTCAATACACCTTTTAACAAGTACCACCACATATTAGTGGGATGTTGCCAACACTTTACACTGTCAAATTAATGCTGTTAAACACAAGGTCTTTGTTTACAGTGCAAAAATAAGCTTTTGTTGAACAAATGAGTAGGTAAACATTTACAAAGCTGGAGAAAAGACTGCATATCTAAAGCTGGGGCAAGGGTGGTGCATTCCTTTCTTCTTTAAGAAAAACTAATACAAAATTATTCCAATGCAGTCACTTGAAGTAGAATGACTTTTCGTGGTTAGTTTTCTTCATGGAACTAAGTGAACTTGAGTAAAGCGCCAGAAGGAGCACTGCTTTCTGAAAATATTTAACTTGAAAGCAAAGATGCTTTCTGTATAGATTATGGGCTCATCAAACAGACATCCAGATAACACATTTACATGAAGACTGGACTGAATATAGCTCAGCAAAAAGAAGAGACAGCGCATCGTTACCCGTAGAAGGAAGGTTTGGCTCCTTAACATCTCTGCACTCCTTCACATCAAATCCTCAACAATGGTTCTCTGTAATACCTCCAAGAAAGGAAAGTCTCACCTCACATCCCCAACAGGTATCAAAACCCTCCAAAGCAAGCAGATGCAAAGGGATTGTAAGGCTCCACCATGAGCATGCTGACTTAGATAGAGATAAGAGTGAGGAAAGTGGTGGGAAGCTTTGTGCAGTCCCATTTTTCAGCACTTTGTGAGCAGCTTGGGTCTTTCTCAAAGCAGTGGTTTTGTCAGGGTCTTATTCAAAGCAGTTTTCTGTTGCAACAATAGAAAACTGGGACATAAAGGAGCAAGGTAAAGCAAATATGTAGGAGCTGTATTTTTAGCAGGCTGTGCTCAGACCTCCTTTAGCCAACACAGTTTTGGAATTCAAGTTCATCCCCATGAGAAACTGTCCACGTGAGGATATTTTTTCAAGGAAGGAAAAGGATCCTGTACTGCTTGTCATGTCCTGAGCTTGCTGCACTGACAAAATGTATCCTGCCACAGACTGCATATGGAATCAGAAGTAATTATAAAACAGGTGAAAAAACAGAAATATACATACTTAATATCAAGCTTCATAGATCCATTGCAAAACATGCCATTCATCCTCTCCATACGACTAAAATTGGATTAAATTTAGCGCCAGTCTTATTCCTGACCTGGAATTTCTTCTACTATTGACTGACTTTGACAAACATCCCATCGCATTTTTGAAAAGCAAAGGCTGATATTGCTGTACTGTGCTTCCTGCCATGAGCAGCTCTTTAGCATTATCGATACCCTAGTGCACTATTTCTCATGAATGTGGCATTGAAAGCCCACATATATGAAGGTATTTTGCTCTGTACAGATCCAATACGGAAAAAATGAACATCAAGCTATTTGCATTGACTAAATCAATCATCTTGGCTATACCAGAGCAGACACTTTCTCACTGCCATCAGAGAAATGAATATGGCCATGTAAGACACCAGAGCTCCCTTTTCGGCAGAGAAGGCAAGCTACTGATACACAGCAGAATGCAGGGACTAATCCAAGGTCACAGAATAGGTTGCTCCTCTTGCCCACTGAAAATAATAATCCTCATTTACAATGGACTCTATTGGCACGAAGGAAACATTGAGATGCTCCTTCAGCTTCAGGCCCCTGCCTGCTCAAGGACCATGTCCCAGCTGACGATGAGCTGGCCTTTCTTTAAGACAACCACATTTCTCAGTTCTTCTAGCTTTTCTGTGCACGACAGATAGCTAAGTTTTGCCCAGTAAACCATAAGGGGAAATTAGAGAAAGCATCCATCTTCAGAAAATGAACTTTCACAGACTTCATTTGCTCTCAACACTTCCATGTCTCCATTTTGTTCTACTCACTCTCTCAAAGGCCAGACTGCTTCTGTCAACTGATTTGTCTGTCAAGGCTGTTTTCTATTCATGTATGCTGAAACAGCCTATAGCCAACAGTCCTACACTCCTTGGATCTATAAATCGGCAGGAACAGATTGATTGCTGCATGCAGAATCACAGTCGTGCACTTGGTGAGAAGAGCCGTTACCTAAACTCTATATATTTACAGTGGCATGTACACACAGTAAAAGGTTTTTCACACAGTTGATAGATACACATGGAAATCCAGACAATGTAATTGAGAAAAGTATCTGGAAAAGACAAATACAAACTTGGTATGCACAGGTAAATTTTGGGAATCAAAGGGTTTGGACTATGACTTTCAATTTATTTATAGACAATAACTTACCGATATTTGCGTGTATGGAATACCATTTGTATAAATCACCTCATAATATTTTGGTAGTGATATCAGTCTAATTTGAATTTTATATTGCACAGTAGTATTGAATGCTAGACTTGATTTTTTTAAAGTAATTAATGAGCTAAGCTACCTGAGAGAAAAACAAAATGATGATTATAATTAGAAATGTTCCATGGCTGCTACCGACTGTTTAGACGTATTTAGAGGTAGCATTTCTAATTAAAACCCTCTTGATACTTAGACACCTCTCTGTTCATTCGTTATTAAAAAAGTGGGGGGTTTTTTTGCATTAAGGAATCCTTTAATAGAAAAATAATAGAAAAAGTTACATGTAATTACACTCTCTGTGCTATTTATGGTGAGCAGTTCCTATGAGAAAATGAGCTGCAGGTGTGTAAGTGCAAGAAGTGCCAGCATTGATTTCACTTGTCTGGAGTATTCCACCTGGAAAGAACTTAGAATTTAGGCTGGGGTTTTCAAAGGAGCCTGAAGGGGTTAGGGGGGATTCAGGGAAATCTGAGTGCCTACCTCCCTAAGGGCTCTATGAAAACAGCATTATTTGGAGGAGGGAGGAGGAAAAAGAGATCACCCCAAGTTATTCTGCTTAGAACTGTGTAAAATCACAGTAAGTTGCAAGCACAGTCCAGGATTTCTTAAAATGAGCCTAGGTCATGTGAATGTCTGACAAAGACCAGCTTGCAATGAATAAGGTTGATCAATATTTTCCCAGTCAAAATACATTTCAAGCCACTGCTTTCAAATAAAAATTTCAGTCATTCATGAAAATGAAATCTGGTTAGTTACCAGCCAAAAGACTCCACTATTCAAGTTTCCAGTATAAGGTTAAATATTCTACATACAGGGGGAAAAAAGCAACCTCCAAAACCAAGGTGTAACGAGATCTGCCAAATTTCAGGGCTGGCAGTGAAAGTTTCAGTTATACCAAGGCGATTTCTTTCTGTTAATGCTCTGACAAGACTGCATGTCTTTTCTTCTCCCATACTGAGGTCTGCATCACTTAGATATGGATGGTTGTCACTGATGCTCCCATTACTGATGCAGTTATGTTTATGATTCTGAAGCTCATTAACTTGCAGTCGTAAAATGGACTAATGGAGTAGCCCTTCTGCAGATGCAAACTGTCATACCTTTACTGACTTCACTAAACTGATGCTGGTTTATATCACATGAGAGTCTCATCAAATAATTTGCATTGTTATCCTTTGTGAGCAATAGCAGTAATATTAATAAGCTCTAGCAGTAGTAAATCTGCCTTCCACTTTACATCAATGACAAAAGGTGAAGAGGAAGCTGAAATAAGGTATAATTAAGTCCAGAACTGTATGTTTGAAAGAGGAATGGCAGCTTCAGGTGATCTGAGGAGCTGCGAGATAACTTGTTTCCCCACCAAAATCCCTTTCCTGGCCCAGAATTTGGCTCTAAGTACAAAGGACACAAAACCAGCCTTCTCTCTTTCTCCAGATTGTACTTTTATAAGACAGGGAATTTGTACCCATTTGCTGTGTTCAATCACTTCCTGATCATTAGGTATGAAGGGGTTTTTAAAAGAAAATATTTTGAGGAAACATCTGAAAAGGCTCTTGAAACAACAGAGGTGACTTTGAAGATGAGTCACGGAGTGCAGGATGTGTGCTCCTGCCTCCTGAACCACTGGGAACTTTGTAGCCAGAAAAACCAATATCACAGTGTGAAGTGAGGAAACCTGTTTGCTTTGATAGTAGACGCCTTGCTGTCCACCGTTTGCACATCGGAGAGCGTTGGGACAGGATCACATGTACTGGAGTGCCAGAAAAATTCAAGTTAGAGAGAAGGGTAGGAAATAAGGAAAATAAATGGGTGAACCCCCCCCCACAATATTGCTTGCTTTGGAGGGACAGGCTTGTGGAAAAGAACAATGAGTGAATAAAGCACCCCGCTAAGTTTAAAGTGCTCTTTTGATATCAAGTATGCTACTTTCTCCTGTGGGAAGAATGAAGAAAGACACAGCTCTGATGATTTCTTACTGCTTTAGAGGGATGAGGTTTGCGGCTTAATTATCATTAGTTTTGTTTTTCTCCATAAATTACAGCCTGTCAAAACTGTTCTCAGCAGCGATTGTGAATTTTGGAGTTTGGCTGCTTTGATGTAGGTCAGCATAACCCAGAAGAACTACCTAGACTAGAATTTTTATTAATTGATCTAAAATGTTATGCTTGCTGCTAGAATAGATGTAGAATGCTGTAGACAGGTGCTTAGATTTATGTTCTTATTGACCATTTTTGACCGGGATTTGGCTAGTGAAATTGCAATATTCATAATGTGAAGCCCTTGGCCTGATTTCTGAGATTCTCTCTCTTTTCAGTCACATGCAATATGCTTCCTTATTAATCTGGATCACAATGACACTCGGTTTGCAAACAGAGCAGTAAGTTGCTGGCCTTGTAAGTGATGGTATGCTTGGGCACACATAACAGGGTACTCACCCTCTCCTATGCACAAGCATCCAGTAATGTATGACTCTCTAATGTGAAAAGTAACAGGCTGGAGTTAAAAATCAAGACTAATAAGGAAATATATTTACAGTGTAAATCAAAGTTAAGCAAATCTGATGTGAAAAACCTTCACACTGTTTCATTTAAAATAAACTGGTTTGCAAAATGCAGTATGGTCTCCCTGTCATTTACATACTGTGCAATACATGTCCTTTAGAGAAATTAATTAGCCGTGCATGACATTTATCTACTGATGTGTGTATCATAACATCATGATACAGGTAAGATAACTTTTCACTAAACAGAACTAAAATCTCATGCACAGCTGGTGAATCAATGAAACAGGTACCTGTGATATACTGCTATTTGACACCCATCAGCTTCCTGCTATGAATTAGCTATGCAGCATCTTACAGCAGTCTATATAGTCTTATTAAAGTGTTGCACTATGTGTAACAACAGAACTGACCTTTAATCTATACATGCTTCTTCGACCACTCCTCTATCTCAAGTTGGTGGCTTAAAAAACAGGAGTGATGCAGGTAATTTAACATGTTAGAAAAAGGGAGAAACACCTTTAGGCTGTAATGGTGTAATTAAATCTTTTGCAAATCCCAAGATAATGTTATATATCCACCAGGAATTGACTACATGTTTGGTATTAGAAGGGAGTCTTAATAAAGGGGAATGCCTGCTTCTGGGTCTGATTAGGATAGAGAGATAAACTTTCCTGTTTCAGTCATGCCAATGAAAACTTCACAAACACCTACGTGTACCAGAGATAAATGTGGGGTAATCATCTGCTACAGCTTTTTATATTCTGTTCCTTCCCTGCTTACTGATGAAATAAAAAAATAGAGGGAAGGAGATCTGAGCCACAAAGTGAGAGTTGAGATCCAAAGCTTCCTCAAGCACAAGGATTCGGCCTGGCCTATTACACAGGCTAAAAGTCATGAAATTTGAATGGACTTTCCAAGGTTAAAAGATGTTAGGTTTCAGGCCAATCTTTAGTAAAAAAGTTTCAAAGGCATGGAGGCAGGTTGTGGAATAGCGGGCAGTGGGTGAAGAAGCTATTGTATTATGCACTATTCTGTTGCCAGTCCCTCTCTATCGTACTCCACTTTTTCTCTTGAAGCACCTTAATACCCAAGGCTGCGTGTGAGCAATGGCAAAGGGCACAATGGCAGCTGCAACTGCGAGTGCCAACGAACTACCAGAATTTCACTCTGCACTTCACAGAGTGCACTGGACTACTCGTGCATAGAAGTCTCTGTGAAATTGAATTCTATTCTGAAATTCACTACATAAAAAGGAGATTTGTTCCTCAATCCTCCACATTGCAGTCTTATCTCCATTGTGCCTGAAATCCAGGGAAGCACACTGCCTTATTCAGACCAAAATGACAGCAAATTATGCTTACGTTATCATTGGGATATTCATACTGATTCTAACACAATATAGTCCTAGTTGTAGGACTAAGGATAGGGAACACTTCTGGGGAACATGCGCTTTTTTGCGAGCAGCTAGGTTTAAATCCAGGTCTCTAACACAAAAACAACACCAATCATAAACTACTTTCTGCCTCCCATGAATGCTTCAGTATACAGGTACTGTATGCACGTCATCCAGAATTTCAGAACTACCTTTGTAAACACCTTTGAGTTTAGAGAATCATGCCACAAAAGAAGACATAAATCTAGAGTTATTAAAAATACGCCATAAAACCACAATTCTCTAGAGTACGTCATTCAGTTTAACTATGAAAAAGTTAAATTCTGGAGAAATGATACCCATAATCGAAACTAGTAAAGCAAGCTTATTATTCTGATAACCTGGGTGAAAAGCCAAGGTAAAAACCAGTTCATTTATTTTCTGTTCTTCTGACCCAGCTGAAATTCAGGGTCCTGATTTTTACAAGCAGACCCAAAGAAGTCAGCAAGAGGAACTTCCCTTTGAAATTATTTTTCATCTCTGGCAGCACTGAATTATATCTTCCATGACACCACACAGCCGTGTTAATAACAGAATTCAATGTAAGCTCCCTACACTGCTCATTTCCTGGAGAGCTTCTTTTAGTGAGTATCAAGGTCCAAGCAGCAACAAAAAAGGAACATAAGCTTCTTTTGTATGGCAGCTAATGAAACCTAGAAACTATGCACCATGATCTTAAGTGGATTTCTATGATATATTGAAAAGTTCTTGGAGAATAAATGAGGCATACACCAGTCAGCCATGATGATAATACCCACCAGAACACATATCACAGCCAGCCATTAAACACTTACGAGACAAAACTTGAAAGACAAAGAATTCATGTGACATTTTTGTAAGGAAGGTGGCGTGGGATTTAAAATAGTTAAATATTCAGTAACGAAGTGAAGCATTTGTTTGTCATCCACCACATGACAGCTGCTGTCATGGGCATAAGTGAGGTTTGCCAGAAATTCCCAGAGTAAGGCAGTGAGGCATTACTCTCGTTGTGGGAAAAGTTTGCAGTGGGAAAAGTTTTCCTTGGTTTCTTAATGTTTGCCTGATGTTGTACAAAATTAACTATAGGCAAAAAAAATTCACAGCATGTGTACAGGTAACTATGAGATTTGCATACTCAGTCAAGCAGTTATGGGTCCCAGGGTTCCTCCTATGCAGAAATGAAAGCTTGAGTAACTTCCCAAGAGAAGAACATCACAGCTAGTACTGTAGCCAGACAAATCTTATTGCCAGAAGTAATGCTCCGTTATTAGACTAAATGTGAGAAACGGGGAGTGAGAGGGGAGATGTTTCTGGGATACTCCTTCTTCAGGTTAGATTCATAGGCCTTAATATCTATCTTTTTTTTTTCTTCCTCTGAATTCTGGTTGAACTAATACAAGGTACTAGCACTCCTTACAAAGCAGGAATATATTTTCCAAAACTGCTCATATTCTGCCAAGTGTCATCCCCTAAAATCTCAGTTCATACATGACCAATAAAACCTTGTTACAGTTTGGCACCTAAAGTCTCTGATAATTCATTCTGCACTGGCTTTGCTCAATGCAGCAAGATGCTAAGGACTTTCACTCTTTCCTTGTCCTGGCTGCCAGGGACTACAGCAGTATGGAACATTACATCTGAGAGAAAAAGTCCCTCTGGCAGAGCCTGAGCCACACAGAGAGAAGGAAATAGCCACAGCGAAATTCTCAGGGACAGGGAGCAGAGAGAGATTAGGACCCCAAGGGAAAAGGATGGGTTCTGATGTTGATTCCACTGAATAATCGTTCAGTAGATCTCTGCAAGCCATTTGGAAACAGGACCTAAATATAAAATAATGTGGCAGTCTGAAACTGAAGAATATAGTTTCAAATAGCATTTGTGAGCACACTGGAGTAGATATTTTTCATAATGGAGTACAACATGGATCCGCTATATATGGGTGCTCTGGGTGAGATAAGTAATATTTCCAAAGGATCCAGTAAGACTTTCATGAATGCCATTTTATCGCTATAATCATCTGTATTAGTTCCCAAAAGCTGTAGCCATAGATCACAATCCCAAAGTGTAAAGCCTTGCACAAAAGGCCCATGACAAACCTGTGTCTATGCCTCACACAGCTTACAACCTCAGTTGCAGATAAACTCCTTTTCGCAGCTCTAATCTGTTTTGCAGACATTTTTACAGTACCATGACAAAGAGATACAAGGAACTTTCTGCAACAATACCAGGAGTTACACTAGCGTGGTCCACTGGCACTGTAAAAGGTTCAGATTATGACCTGATTGCACAATACAGCATACATAAAAATCACAGAAGCTATAGAAGGAGCAGGTTATACCTAGCACATCCATCAGCAGCACAAGCCAGAACAAGCAGATTACCAGCACCAGCAGCATATATTGCAACATATCTCTCCTTTTTTGTCACTAAGCCATATGAAGCATTTGCAGTAGAATTATTTTTACATCTCTTCTGTTGATAAGCTACTTACCAAGGTAGAGATGAAGCTAATCTGAGTACTGTATGAGAAATGTGATGTGCTATTTCACTGTGCCACTGTTTGATATTTGGTCGCTTCTTTCCAGGCACTTTTTGTCAATTGCAGCTGCTATCTCAAAGCTAAATCCTTTGGCCCATACACAGGTCATAAAAAGGCCCTGAATATAGAAGCATCTCCTGAAAAGAGGGAGGATAACACATTTTCCTGTAGTTTGCATCTGAGAGCAAGGGAAGGGATTTAGTATCTTTAAACAAATTCCTTCTGAACTGCACAATGAAGCAATAAGCTTCTGCTGTGCTCAAGTTTGATAAATGACTTATTAATACAATTGACTCCCCCACATAAAATCTATTTCTGAAGAAGAAAGTTCGTGTAAATATATCAGGCACTGTTCTGGTGGCCATGACAGATATTCCACAGTGCAGCCAGTATCTTGCAATTATTTTCTACTGTAAATCTTTTGACAGTCTAAAATAACTCAATCAGAGGTTTTCAACCACTAAGTTTATAATTTCAAGGTTTTCCCTTCCTCTAATCAGCAGTTTTATAACCTACTGATCTTCCTTCAAAAAGAGCTGGTGATGATCAGTGTTTATTCCAAACCATTTAAGAAGGCAGCTGTTTATTAAAGTGCCAACAGCTATGATTGATTTCTGATGCTCATGAGTGCATCTGTTTTCTAGTTAATGACATCATTGCAAGCAAACAGATACTGCAAGCTGGGGCTTTAATGGAGAACTAAAGCAGCCATGCCTCCTCTATAAAAAATAAATCTATTTCACTTAGAAAAAAATCTATTAATATGTCAAATGTTCAAGTTACATTCATGCCAATTGGCATTCTTATATGCAACTGGCATATCCTCAAAAAGAATCTGTGGGTTAACAGTGTTTATATTAAAATCTCTAAAAAGGACATCTGTTAGTTGAAATTCCAAAAGTGGTGACTGATTTATGATCTAGTAAATCACATCTGTACAGGGAAAAAAAGGACTGAACTACAGTGAAACTAACATCTGTCATCAGGCAAATACAGACCACGATAGTGAATGAAAAATGGAAGTATTTCAGGTTGGGAGGGTTCCCCTTAATTCTCCCCTTTTTGTGGTGTTTGAGATAAGGAATAAAAATGAGTATACTCCAAGCTCCAATGAAACTTGCAAAAGTAATAGCATTTTAAACCTCATTTCTTAGGACTGAATTCCCATCTGGTGTAAACAAGCTCACTTTTTACTGGCTTTACCTTCTGCCTCCTCAAGAATACACTGCAGACCGTAGTGTTGTCAAGAAAGCACTGACGTTATCTTCTTTTAAGAGTCTCTTTTAAAAATAACTTTATTTTTGTTAAAGAAACTATAAAGAGCATACGTAACCGTTTCCTTTGCAATTCCCTGTATGCATCAAACAGGGATATGGAGCTAACAGCACTGCTACCTACCTGCCTACTCCTGGAAATCTCCAGGATATGTTTTATATTTTATGACAAATAGGGTTTGATGTGCTCAGAGAACAAGGCCATGGCTCAGGAACCCCGAACTGTGAAGCACCTACCCTGACCACAGCTGTAGCTGTGTCTTTGTGAGGATGCATCAAGAGCCAGAGTACCAAGCTCACCCTTGCGAGAAGTTCTGCTCCTGCTGCCACATGCCTTGGTGTTGGCCCAGCTCAACCTTCTGGCATTTCCTTCAGAAGTCCTTTAAGCCTCTGTCTCTTCAGTATATGCTGCTTTCGGTGTGTATGCATTTTGTCAGATTCTGCAATACTGCATATTGGTGAGAGGGATTGGAATGAGAGGCACTAGACCTTAAAAAACAGCCATTTAAAATTTTGCACACTGAAAAAAAGTTTTAAAAAATATCAGAAATAGTGAAATCACAGTTTGAGGCCTGAAATAAAGCCTTCAAGTTTCTTGGCTTTTGAGTCCTTTTCTCCTCTTCCCTGGCTCTTGACCTGAGTAACAGTAGCTTCTGAAATTTGGAAACATTACTCCATAGCAATGCCTGCTTTCCCTCTGTTATTGCATTGTCTATGCTTTTTTTTTCCACACACATTCTTCCACAGGAGCACCAGGGAACATCACTGTTCTCTTTACAGAAAGCAGGAGATGACCTATTCAAAGCCTAATGAGCCTCTTCATTCGGGTTTAAATCTTCTGGTTTGAGACTAAACTTAACCTTACCCAACCAGGTTTCATCCTTTTCTATTTTCTAACTTTTCTCTCCTATAATAACTCTGCATCTCATATCCTTTCCTGGCTTCACTCATAAATTCAATCCAACTACAAATAAAGTGTGTCATTCCCTACTTCCTCTCCTTGAATCTTGAAATAATTAGCAAAGCATATTAGAAACAGTAGAAGGCACTGGTGAGTCACTTGACTGCAATAAGCTAACCACAGCAAAGCCTGTCGATGTTAGCTCCTTTGGTTGAGATTGTAAATCTCCTCATTTTAACCTAAAGTGGCTTCCTATAGCACAGTTTGATCCAAAGCTGGCAGTAGCACCAGATACTTATAAGCACCAGAGAGCCTGGAATCCGGTCTTGCTATTGCTCTACGTAACAGTTTGAAATCAGCGGACACCTTAACTTGTCTTATTGATGGCTCCATGCAATCGTTCACAATCAACAGTGGGGTAATAAAACTCCATTGGTTTCAGAGACTGATTTTGTGTAGTATAATATTAAATGTAACCTGCTAATGCATAAGACCCATCACGCACCTTAGAACGAAATGCTTCCACGTGGTCCACAGACCTGACATTTGTAAGCCTGAGTACTTATTTTAGTTTTCAAATAGGGAAATAAGCCTAGATAATTGCCTGAGAAATCTCACCCTGTGTCTTCAGGGGATTTTGAGACACGAAATATCCTTTCGTATGATTACAGTGGAAATATTTAAAATGGAGGGGAAATAACTATTCTGCAGTAGGCTTTGATAATTCATACTTACTATCAAATCGGTGTACTCATTTTGGAATGTTTGATACTGTTTTATTATATTAATTAGACAACATATTCAATAATAAACACAAGCTTCTTAGAGCTTTGGAATACGCAAAAAATTAGAGTTGCTTTCTCATAACTTTTCTTTTTTAGTTATTTTAATTTGTTCTTCATGAAACTTAGGGGAGAAATTGTAAACCTTGGCATCTTCTACAACAGCTTAGTGCATTCTGCTGCCCTTACTCCATGGGTAAGTGCTTTTCTAAGCATCCCTGATGCTGAATTTGATATCCTAAACATTTTCATTAAACTAATTTTTTGGGGCATGCATTATCACTTCAGGTAGCCAAGCAGCAAGTGAAATTCCTGCTGTGATTATACACAGTAAGCCATCCAATGCATTGAGGATACAGGCAGCAATTATGCAAACCGAGCCACATCGAGGCAGACCCTTCGTAAAGGTGGTTTGGAGGAACATATTGAATGAGTTATGACTGGGGAATTATCTAGCAGCAGAAACAGCAATAGCACTAAAGATGATTAGATCATTTGAGAAATTACATTGACAAGTTTTTAAATCTTGCAATTTCAGTGCCATCATTTCCCAAGAAACCTAAGATCTGGTTTATGGGTAGCGTACACACAAACAGGTTGCCACAGAGTAAGATGTTACTACAGGTAGGTGCATCTGCACAGGAAGCTTCCGCAGAGCAGATGACAGGCACTACATTTACACTTGGGTTTGCCCAACGGTAATCAACAGACTTAAAATACCAGAGGGACAGAAATTACTTAAGGGGACTGCCTATAGGAAATATGTCCTATTAATTCTGCGGCTCAGAGAACAATTTAGGGTTTTCATTTATTTTTTCTCTCATTCTCAATTGACATATGGCTGTGGTTTCTAAGTATTGCCTGCATTTAAACATTGACTATATAAAGAGAAAACATTCCCATTATTTCAAAGCTTCAGGGAGGATAATTTTGCTGCCCAGTTTCCTCTGATTTTGAGGTGAGGAATTGCCAACTGTCCTTAAGCAGCTGACCGGGGCATCCAAACAGATGCATTCAGCATTAGCACATTATATGCTTTCAATGCTGTGAGGAGTTTTTTTAATTCCTAGTAAGGAGAACATACAAGTTCAAGATGAGAAGAAAAATGTACAACAAGGTAGACGTATTAGTCTGATCCCTAAAGCGCCTAGCACCATATGCACATGTTTGTGAGGGATTCTGCTTCAGTGAACAACTCGAACAACACATAATTTCTCTGATCCTGTTTGGTCCCCGGAGAAACACTTGCGGGTCACTGTTTAAATGAGGAGAAAATTGGTTATAAATCAATTTCATTTTCAAATATATTAATCCAAAGAGAACCAAATTTTGTGTGAAATGGTAGCATTTAGAAAGGAGTAGAAGAAAATCTCAGTAAGAAGCCCCCTTGACTTTAATCTTAGCTAGCATCCAAATTTTAAACTAAAATTACATTGTCTCTTATTTTTCAGGTCTCCAAATTTCAGCAGTGATACAGAACATGAAGGCATAATTAATCATAAGCAAATTATTTACATTTTTTTGCAAATATAAGTATGATGGAATATTTATTTGATCCCTCCCTTTCTTGTCAAACCAGGATAAGGTATAGGCTATCAAGAATAGCTGTTACTTGTAATTTCTGAGGCTTTGGATTTCTTCCGAAAGGACTTGGTTTTAAATCAGAGCAAGGTGACATGGTTGCATTAATGCCACAATTTTTAACTAGCAAAAATCAAGGTTTGAATTTAATAACATGCCACATTTTTCTCTCTGTTCTGCCATGCACCTGCTGAAAGAAAAACAAACTTGCAATTGTGTCCTGCACAGGAATACTCCCCCCCCATTCCTCTCCCGAAGGAACTTGATAACAGTTGTACCTCTAAATTTTTTGCTTACGTGACAAAACTACTACACAACTCATCACAATCAAGCTGTGTTCAAAAGAAAATGACCTGCTTTGATATGTCTACAGAGCTTCTCCTTCCGCTTCCTTTCCATGGCTTAAGTTGAGAAGAAGTAGAAGAAGTTTTCCTACTAAGATCCTACATTTGTGCATTCAGTTATTGATAGAATTTTTCACAAGAAGAATTCACTGAGGGGGCTAATCCTGCAAAGCGCTAGCTCTAGTGAAGTGGAGAGAGCTTGCCAGAGATGCTCAGCATCTCACAGGCTATACTCCAACTGACAGCACAAGAACAAAATGACTTCAAGGTCAGAGAAATGCAGAGAACTTAAATCTCTGCATGCTTCAGACATCAGCTGTGCAGAGTGCCTATATTTCACATTAGAGGTTGCCACATCATTTTTATAACAATTTTTGGAAAATACAGCAAAAATAGCAGAAAAAATACAAAGAAATAAGCTTCAAAGACAAGAAACTCAAGATTCCAGT
>VYZV01045919.1:21683-39250 GCA_013401275.1 Pandion haliaetus
GATTCCAGTAAGTACCATACTAAATCATAGACAATTTGGACTATACGGCTTTCTCATTAGCTGGAGGACAAATCTCCTCTCTTATGCTGATAGAGCTGTTACAAAGTTAATGAGTAAGGTCTGGTCCAACTGGCTTACTGAAGCCAGCATTTCTTTATATCAATATGTAGCGTGCTGGTACTTAGCAATGTGCTTTTATCGCTAAACAAAACAGCATCTTTAAAGCTTACATAAACCCACAAACCAACCAACCCGGGTGAAAAATCCAAACCAATATTTTAGTGATGCACATCTGAATCCATCAGTAGTGTTTTCTCAGAGGCAGAAGGTCCAGTGATTGAAGCACGCAATCGGGCTAAAAATCTCATCTCATCCCACCACTGCTTTACCGTGTGACCCTCTCCACCTCCTTTCAAACAAATTGTGTAGTTCCTGCCACTTTTTTTACCACATGGTCAGGAAAGTACTACTCCCATGTTTCTCTAGCTCATACAAATTGTGAGAACCAATTACCATTTGTGAAATGCTTTGAATACATATTATCTGAGCACAACTAAGGAAAAGAATGGTAATTATTCATAGCTTTCATTTTCCAGCACATTTAAAACAATTTTCTGTGCCTCAGCTAAAGCGATCACACCCAAACCTGATCTCTCTCAAACCTCTTGCTCTCAACATGCAAACATTATAGTGCAAATACGTAAAACAGACCAGACAAGTCTGAGAGTCTTTAGTAAGTATGTTGGCTGTTAGATAAGATGAATTACAAAGTTATTTTCCTGAGCATTTGCATTTACAACACTTTCATCTAATTCAAGTCATTCAAATACAGACTGTCTAGTGTCCTTCGGATAATGATGTCTACCAAAGTACGCTAAATGCTTGAAAAGGCAAGATCTTCCTTCCTGAAGGAAAGAAATGTATACACATATACATTTATACATATATATATATATAAACCACACACAGATATATGTAAGTTTATAAAAACATGAGTGTTACATAGAAATCAGGTATCTATAGTAACAAGATGCTGGTATTCTAATGTCACTGTACTTTCTCATAATAGGACCATTAATGAAATAGTTGTTTGATGTTCCATCACATATAATGATAGCTTTTTGTGCCGTAAGTAGACAGCTATACAGATGTGTGCAGATACATTGTTATTGCCAGAAAAATCCTCAGCAGGGCCATTAGAAAAACCCATCATTCTATCCTCGCTTTCTTTGATTTATAGTTGAAATATTCCCAATGCACACTCAACATCAAAAAAACCTGCAATTTTAAAAATGTTACGGTTTCACATGTGCTGCAGTATAAAAAAAAAAAAAAAATTATTAAAGTGATGACAAGAGTTCATTTGAAATATGGAATGAGAATTGTCGGATTAGTATAGCAACATCCCATCATATTCTAGGACCCACCATGCAAACTTGCTGATCCTGGAATTCTCTCTCATTCCCTGGAAAACTTGTACTTCACTGGCATAAAATTGTTTATGTCATTTTTTCATCAGATAAGGAGATAGAGCATAGTTTTGGGCAAGGATTATTCACTACAATATTTTTTTTAGAATTTGTTAAAAGTGTTCTTGCTACTTCTTCCTATGCCAACACTGTTTTATTCTTCAGCAGGTAAAGCAAAATCCACTCACATTTGGGCAAATGCCCCTGGCTGATCAGGCTGTCTCATCCTTGAGTGGCAGGAATTTACATGTTGCAACACAAAGATCTTCCTCTCTTTCTTTTGGTTATAAAGTAGAAAAAAAAAAAAGTTTTAAAGCTTCGGATGTGAAGGTGGAATAAGGTTCTCTGCGACTCATTTGTACCAACACACATTAACAAAGTGTTTAAGGATGGGCTCATTTTCACTTTTCTACACTCCAAGGCCTAACGCTGTAATTTTTCAGAGAGATGGAGCTTCCTGCTGTTCTCAAGCCCTACTGCTGAGGAACAGATCAGCTCATTAGGTATTTAGGAGAGCTATTCTGACGTGTAAAGCATGGCAGAATCCTATCCTTCTCTTCAGCTGGACTTGGAACTTCTGTGACAGGCAGTGACTTGTTTGAAAATACTATTACAATTATTTTAGGTCTGTTTTAAAGAAATGAGAGTTTGGAAATTATGTTTACTGCAGATGGTGAATTATAAGGGGTCATGCACATGATGTAATAAACTGCCTTTAATAAACAACTGATTTGTGTCCTATTTTCCAAATGTGTTTATAAGGAAGGCTTCATTCTTGCTCTGAAATTTCACTTTGATTTTTAAAGTAATAGTTCTCAGCAGGACTAAAGCTGCCAGAAAAATAACAGTACCTTGAAAACAAAAGCCCACATATTCAGACATCTGTGCAAAGATATAAACAAACACCTTAGAGACTGAACAAAATCAGTACATACAGTTCATACAAGTGTGTTCCAAGGAAAATAACATTTAAGTGAAGTATGTGTATGCTGTCCCTTTCAGTATCAAACTAGTACCTCCTCAGAAATGCCACGCTTCTGCCTATTATCCCTACATATTGCCCCTCCTCACCCACACTATAACTGCAAGCAGACTTTTCGATAATATGGCTCTGAAATTTAGCACGCTGCATAGACTGATCAGCTCTTCTAGCAATGAAGAGCACTAAACCTTCTCCAGTTTACACCCAATGATCTAAAACCAAAAGGGATCCAGATCACATCCAAGCAGATGCAGCAACCTACCCCATGAAGGAGACAGAAGAGTTTCATGTCGCCACGGCCAGCAGCAGTGGGCAATCAAAGGGGCTACCCAACCTCAGAGCCTCTCACCGATCATGCTTAGCGGTTAATGTCTGCAGCACTTTCTGCCTATTTGGTAGGCGGCTGTCTTGTGTTACTGGTATGAAGTACGTTCCCCTCTATTTCATACTTACTTCATCAAGGTTGGACTAAGAGCCATATTGCACAACCCAGAGGTGTACATCATATCAACCAGTGCTGACCAAGGAGGCTACAGTTCCGCATGACTATCCTCAAAAACCCTTCTTATTCTGTATGCTTTGCACAGGAGTTACTCCATTGTATTTTTTATCGGCTAGAAAATTAATCATGGAAGAGTGTTATAGATACTGAAATTAATGCTTATTAATTTCTTTAGGAGGACACACTTTTTATTCAGTGCTCTACTGCACATATGTGTAAATAATTCTGCAGGAAAAAAAAGTACTGACCATGTTACGAAAGCAAAAACACATGCAGAGCTTTTATAATAAAACAAAAGATGGATGTCTTACTGTGTAAAATACATCCTTCCTAAGGACATTTTCACCTTGAATCCCATCAGCCATCACTTTCAGCTGAATTCTGTTATTGTTTGTGTGCACTCAACAGCAAAGGATGTTTTACACAGCTACAGTTTTGTAACTGTTTGCCCTTGGCCTAGGCCCATTGGAATAAGCAGAACTAGTAAACATACTGCACAAACACTGCATTTCTTTTGCTATCTGAATTTAAGATGTAATGAGTCCATTTTTTTTCTGAGTAATTACAAAGCATTCTAAGTTTTCAAACCTTAATGACATATAGCAAAATATGACTTACAGGATAGAAATAATAATAAAAGCTCTAAAAATTTATAGCTTCTTGCATGTTATAAAAATACCTTACACATTCATTATACCTCCCAGTAGAAAATTATTTCCACTGTATGCTTTAATGAACCTGGATATGGTTTCAACACCTAGATTATTGAGAAGCAAAACTATTATTTTTCCTATTGATAGACTGAAGCAACCTGTAAGCTTTCATTCATTTAGTAGCTGGAATATTTTAAGACACAAAGCTAAATACAGCTTTGTATTTACTTTGTATTACTTTTTACACTCAGTGCTAAATTTTGATTTCTCAAATACGGTTAATTAAAAAAAAGGGGGGGGGTGGGGTGTGAAGAAAAGCCACAACCTATCCAGAACACTGAATAATACTTAATAACTGAATTTGGAATGTAGAATTAATTTTAAATAGAGAACCTAAAGAACCACAGTTGATTTTAGCCCAACTTAACACATCTGTATAATGACTGGGATAGATAGCTTTAAATAATGTTTTGTCCGTAAGCCTGAAAACAATAGCATAGGGCCTAGTCAATAACAACTCAAATTCACTTATGTAAACACTTATTTAATCTGGGCACAGATATTTTTCCCATCTGCATGTACAAGGTGAGGTACCTCTGTCCAAAGCAGAGTCTCTGGGTGTCCTTGCAGAGCGAAGAACAATGCAACGCAGAAGTGGGTCCTGTGTAAGTTGTGCTGGTCTTGGTACACTTGTGAGTGTCTGAATAACTGAATAACCAGCTGCCACTCTTACTCAACCGAAGTGGAAGAAAAAGAAAGTCAGAGTGACTGAATTAACTTTTCAGTGTACAAGTCGGTGGAACTCTGGTCGCAGGTGACCAACCATAAGGGCTTTTCCTGAGCAGCAGCCCTTGCTGTCAGACTGTGTCCTTCGTGCTCTACAGACCGTGAGTCTGCACTCAAGTGAGGTTGCAGCAGGATCACGCTATTCCATACAGACTGTTAGCATTATGGTTACAGTCAGTCTCACACCTAAGGGACACAGGGCATTCTAATGCCTAGGTTAGTAATAAAGGTAGATAAAAAGTGGCAAAACCATGTTGAAGTATTTTGTTGATTTTTAGTTCCATTTGCAAAAGTTTTCAGTTATTCTTATGCATTTATAAAAAAATAAATTAAGATTCCCAAAGGGCAACTCCTATATTACATTTTTACTGCATAATGAAGAATTCCAGATTAATAACTTTTCACCAGCACTAAGTTCAGTTTATTTCCTTACACATTTTCCTGAAAGTCTAAACATGGCAAGTGGGTATTGTAAGTATCGCTGTGGAGATTAATTGTTATTAAGGCTTTACTCAGTTCTGTCATGAAATGTAAAGATTTTCTTTGAACTAAACCAGAAATAAATCGCAAGCATTACATTTGATGTAATTTCAATCAGGTTTTTGTGACATCTCTGAATTGCATGGGGGATATGAAAGTGAAATGTTGTCTGAGGGCAGTTTATTGCTGTGAAGCTCCTCTTTGCATCTTTTTTTGTCTGCTTCCAAACTTTTTTCTTTTTTTTTTCCAGAGAGTTAAACAATGTGGTATCAAGAACACTGCAGTCCAGCTTTTCAAACAGGGCTGCTTCTGGGCCCAAGCACATTTTGCTGGATATCTGGTCTAAACTGGACAACGGTTCTTGCCCTTTTCCCTGACATGCTTGCATAATTCAGATCCTATGTCCACATCAAGATAGCTTTGCAGATCAAAGCCGGATGTGCTCTAACGTAGGCATGCCTGCTCTGAATATCCGTAGCTCACAGAAAGCAACAAAGAGCTAAACTCCTGGCAAGGGAACTAGTAGTAGCCTGTGCTCCCAAGGCTATCATCTCAAACAAATGATATTTCTCCCCATCAACATTATTAAAGCCTTTGTGTCCTCTGATCTATTTATCACTGTCTGTCTTCCTTTTCTCATATCACACATCTTGGCCTAACCAAATTCTTAACGTCAAGCATCTCTCAGGAGGCAGCGGTTATAGCCTTCCTGTCTTTTCCAGCTATACACACATAATTAATAATAATAATAATAAAAAATAACTGTGTGCAGCTGGATGAATTATTCATAAGTGAATATACCAAACTGCCTGACATCATCTTCATCTTCATATATATCCAAGAAAGATGACTATGTATCTTTCAAAGTCATTTTTCTATCAGATAGAAGAATAAGGTTTTTGATGTGTGCACAGTTAAGTACAGTCGAGTGAGCATAATGCAAAGCAAAACTTACCCAAACCCCTCACAATTTTTGCCAGACCACAGAGCTGACTATGCAAGCAGAAGCAGTTGCACATATTACAAAAGGAGTTATGCATGCATATTGCCCACAAATATAGATTAATTGGTAAAGCTGTGTAGATATGCCCACTTTCATTTCTTTTTCCATGTATGCTACTTTGCCTTACAATTTACCAATGTTTTTATATATAACTACTCATTTCCCTCCTTTCTGCAGAACTGCAATTTTGGAAACTGCCTAAGTAGGTGAATCTTTTTTTTCCTCTTTCCATTATACTGGGATCATTTTAACAGAGTAGAAGAAAATGCCACATAATACATTTTTCCTTATTCTGTCTTACACTTTAAAATACAATTATAGTCAAAACGTGAATCTAAAAATGGACTCATGGGACCAAAGTCTCAGACAACCGTAAACTGGCACAGATTCATTCTCTTCAGCAGAACTAGAGTCTACAGCTGAGAATTTGGCATAGAAGCTTTCTATCAAAGAATTCACATAAATCTGCAATAGCTTCCAAGGAAAAAGTTTTCCTGCTTACCAGCCTGAGAAACAAACACGTAAATTTAGTATCAGTGTCCTTGATATTGTGTAACCAGCTACAAATGATTCTGTAAACAAAACAACTAACAATTCTGTTACTGATGTATGAGCCAGATTCAAGGCAGAGCCCCCCAGCTAAATCTGCCTCCCATGTTTGCAGGACCTTGTTTTGTACAGTAAACCATGCAAATACAACAGGGAGTTCAGTCAACAATTTACACCGGTACACCAGAAAATTTATCGCTCATGTTATGGACTTGACTCTGGAACGTAACTATACTTCTTAAGTTTTTATCCCTAATTTCTCTGGACTTAAAGAAGCATTTATTTCTGTCCCACAGACCTCCCACAACATTCATGCTTGTCCTCCAGGAAAGACAGCAAGAAAAACATAGCTCTTCTGGTGAGCGGCCATGACAACACAAATAGTTGCTAAAGCTGGTGGTAGAGAATACAAAGACAGAAACTACACTACAGGACACAGCCTTCTAAAAAGTAAATGAAGTCCCTGTTTAGATCTGCTGGACATGTGGATAAAGCAGTCTCGCCACCAAAATGAGCAACCCGATGGAGAATAAGACAGCTCAAAGTCGTTGAAGGAGCTGTGGCTTTGAGCACATCTCTGAGCAAATCTAGTACATCTCTCCAGTTCTAGCTTTTAAGCAAGATGTGTGCCAATACCTGATACCTTAGAGTCACCCACTTTTAATAAATGTTCCTGACTTTCACAGACAGTTAAATGGTAAGTTTCTGACTATCTTCTCAGTAGTAGGAATACAGTGAACAACTTACGTTAAATAAAGCAAACTGAAAAAAAGTCAAGTGCATTTTTATATCTTTCTCATTTCCACAGAATGGGATCTACCTAGAGCTCTAATACCTCTAGGCTTCTAATAACAGACATCTAATATCAATAGACGGTAAAAGCAGGTGGAATTGTCTAGGTCAAATTATTTTCCAGTGTATTTAAAACATGCTAGTGATATCTCTAAGTGATGTAAACCAGTGTAGCTCCACTGATGGCAATGGTTCTAAAGGAAGATGAGGGCTGTACAACACTGTCTGCTAACAGTCTAGAGGATATATTACCATTTAGAAACTTCACTGGGTAACTTAGAGAGTGACTGTACTCTTTCAGCATTGCTTTTTTTTCCAGAGGCTCTCCTAACATGACTTATCAGAACAAACTGTTCTGTTTATTAATAATTACACTTCTTACTAAAGAAACAATCAACCCCCCCCCGAAATTACCTATAATTTTCCATTGCTGAAGTTCAAATGTATGATTGTGTTACTGAAGTAAATCCCTAGGAATATTTGAAAAATTATATAATTATCTCCAAAATGTGCTAATAGCGCTAAAGCAAATGGGGTTTTATTGCACTTGTTACTTGTGACCACTTAGCTCAGTAATTCAGGAGAAGGTGACTGCAACCACTTTCAATCTAGTGGAAGGGGTAAATGCTGTTTGATTTGTAGTTATTTCTGGCAATCTCAAATAATTATTTCTCTAAAACAGAGAAACTGATACTAGATAGAAAGATGCACAGCCAAAATATTGTGTAGCCACAGGAAAACACGAGGTTATTACTTTGCTGCAAAGCAAAGAGATGCTAGCAAAGAGTGACAGCTCAGTGTGAAAAAGGAGTTTGCATATTCTTCAGAAAGAAAAAAACCTGTGCCAAAGCAATACCTGATTTATTAATAATTGATAATCAATATGAACGTTCACTGATAAATAACAATTAATGGATTTTTCTAATGGAAACAATTCAGAGGCCCAAATCCCCTATGTCCTATCTTGCTTGTACTAATAGGCACCACCACAGGAACGTGACATTTTAAGCCTTGCCCAACACTCAGAACATTCCCCATACTCACTTATTGAAGAGATCTACAAGTCTGCAGTCTTCACCCACAAAAGGCATTGTCTAAATGAGATTCTGGCACACCTACGGGACCTTCTTCCTCTGATACATTATTGCTACCATCAGTTTGGCATCATAAACTTTACCCAGCAACCCTGTCCGGTTTTACAAACCCAAGTGTGACATTTTGCGTGGCTCTCAGAGGAAAGGCAAGCCAGCATCATTGCCAAACATAGGCTCAGGTCTCTTCTTGCTGAAACATGTAGTTATAGGAAATAAAAATTCTACAAATAAGAAGCATGGACTGTGCTGCAAAAGCAAAGCTCGCTAGTAATGAGAATATGTGCACAAGCAATATGAATTTATAGCTGCATATCTATATACTGTTGCACACAAATATGCACCTATGCATATGTGTATTACAGAAGATGTAAGAAAGCTCTACATTTGCTGATTCCTTTAGAATATATTTTCTAGCCCACTTACTCATGTTGTACTATCACCTTCCCCATGTCTTGCAGTTCAAAAACTCCAAAGTTAGTTTTTCTTTCATTACAAAGATCGCTTTTCCTGCCCCCGCAAATTTCTGCTTTTATAAACTCCATCAAATAATATGGCTACTTTGGTTTTCAGTCTGCTTTAAAAAAAAAAAAGATTCTGCTAACAGAGACCCTACCAGACATCTTCCTTTGTAACCTGTTTCTTCTACACTCAGATCTTTTTATTAAACAATTCATTGTCTGATGGGGGGAGGACAGAACAGAGAAGAAATTGATTTTAGAATTCATCATTAAATGCCCTTGGGTTTCTTCCTTGCCCCCCNGGCATTGTCTGCAGACAGAATCAAAGGGAGAACTTCAGAGAAGTCAGATCATTGGAAGGTTGGAGTGTATATGTATGTTTTAATGCTTGAAACTTTGTTATATAAGGTATTTTCTGGGAACTCTTCATGGAAACCAATTTTTCAGTACACAAAAATATCCACACGTTCACACACATACAAAAAAGGGATTTTTTGTTAAGTGCTCTTGAAGTGTATGGGCTAGGACGGCCTTTTCATTTCTACTGGTTGGCAGGTCAACTGCCTTACTGCAGCGCTACTGTGGACTCCTAAAAGCATTTTCAGCTTTATGAACAAACTGATATAAAACATGTTAAGTCTGACCCTGCAATTATGTTGCATTGAGCAGGATCAGCACAATTATTGCCTCTTGCAATCTTCCCTTTGTTGGTTCAAATGCAAAGAGCACTGATAAACATTAATGTCAACCAAGTAATAGTTAAGCCTCAGCATTCATTTTTAACCTAACTATTTTAGTAAATAAGTCAGGGACTGCCATTTAAAGATAATGAGACAGCTGTCAATGGCATGGATGTGTTATAATCACTCAAAACTACATGGAGGGCAGAGGAATCGGCAGAACGTCTAAGCTAATTTTATAAAGAACCCAGTGTCCTCAATCATGTTAAAAAAGTGTTGTGGGAAGCACTCACCTTTCTGCGCTGGCTAATGCAGTATAAATAAAGGAATAAAACAAGTAGGTGTCTCCCATCATAGAGATTACCTTGGGTTTGTGATTTCAGATAAACATTAGTAACTATATGTAAATATGCACAGGAAATGAAGTCCTCCTCTGTGGACAGAACATTTGCCTGGAGAAATACAGCCAGACACTCCGTGAAAAGCAGCCCTCCTGTGCCGCAGACAAAAATGCCTGATCTGGCACAGTCTGGATCACCTCTACTCCAGCTGAAGCTAACGGCAGCAGAGAGAACCCAGCAGTATCACCCCGAGCCAGTTCCCAGCAGCTGAGCAGCAATTTCATAATGACACCTAGAAGGCCGCTTACAAAGAAAAGTAATACTACAACTTCAGTGCCACCAAAGCTGGTTATTTATTCTGCAGAGAACATGTAGCAATTAGTGGGAGCCTGTCAAACTATGCATGGCAAATTACATGCATCATGAATTTTGGGTTGTTTTACTCCTGTTTTCTAAATCATCAAGAACTAGTTCTGATCTCCCAAGAATGTATTTTTAAATTGAAACACTAGCATATAATTTCTGATTTGTTTATGGGCCAATCACTTTAGATACCTTAGCTATAAATTTTATGATTAATATTACAATAGTACTCACGTTACCTCTTCAAACATGGCAAAAGGTACTGGGTGTCACCTGGAGCCGTACCCCAGAGCACAGTATTTCTCTGGTTGTCACTTCTAATTTTATACCACATCCGCAGTTTCTATGTCTCTCCTCTAGATCTGTGGACTGATCTGTAGATTTGTGTGGAACAGAAATTTCAGGACTTCAGTGCGGAGTAACTGCTCAAAGTTATTGTAATTTTATGTAATTTTCATAAGCATTTTGTCCACACACATTCTTTCATGCTCTCCTGACATATACTCTGGATACCACTTAATACAATGTTTTTAAACTGAAAGCCTATGCTTTGGAAAATTGCTTCTCAAAGCATTACACCCTTCATCTCCCACATCCCATGATTAAAAGGTACAACTTCTCTCAGCAAAAAAGACTTGCATCACATGCGTGTAACATTACCTGCCTTCATACCCATCAGGATCATTGTGTTTGCAAATTTAAAGTAATAATTTCACTTATATTTAGTGTGATTATTACATAGTTTAAAGACTTCATTAACGAGATTCAAAAAGGCCATTAAACACCATTTTTCAGTTGTGGTGAACAGAAAATCTAAGAGAGAATGAAACTAGCAAAAATCTTAAAGCTGGTTGCAAAATTAGAAAAATCTCCCATGGTTGCTGATACACGGTGATCATTCTTGTAATTTTAAAATCAGTTCTTATTGTAGGTTTGTCTATCGGGAAGTGTGATTTTTTGGCACTACACATACAGTTACTGGCGCGAGTCCTGTTTTGCTTTCCAGAGGTTTTCGCTTAAGGTAATTACCATGTGAAACCCTACCAGAAACAAAGCAGCGAGTAAGGTCCAGGACACAAGGTTCTCATTCACAAAACTTCTAGAGATACTTGACAGAAGCTGGATTGGCTAGAACAGCCACTGGTTGCTCAAATCCAAACCTATTCCTCAGCTGCTTCCAGAACCTCTTTTTTAAATTTTTTTTATACTTAAAACTAGCTCACAGTTTGGAGGTGAAGGGGATTGCTCTTGACACAAAACCTCAGCATCTCAGTTCTGTTACCTTACAAGCCAGCTCTTGTACCATTCAAACCATAATGAAATGTTAACCGCAAAGCAAGGACCATTTGTATATTTGGTTTCTCAGATGGAAACTGGGGCCTGCCTCTCCTGTAATTGCTGTCAGGTTGAAGCTCTCCCCATTTCAGAGCACTTTCCAATGCAGCTGGGAAAAACTGTAACCAAACAACAGCCAGTTCCTGGTCCTGAGCGTTCACCCATGACTGACGTGAGGCTTTCCAGGTGGAGCTGGCTGCCATCACTGCCGATTCAACGGGCATGGCGATACCCCACCAGCGGGGAGCATGTGTTATCCCCCCCTCAACGAGCGAGTCCTCTGGACGTGACTATTGGCACTTAAGAATTCTCATTCTGCTGGTTGTGGGTTGGAAGCCTTACCGGCCAAGAGTTCGTTCTCTGTCAGACTCGCTGCACGCATGCCTATAGGGAATATGAGGATTGTGGAGGAGCACCAAGTCGTGGAGGAGCAGGGGACAAAGAAATCATAGTTTTGCCACTTAAGCCAGTGCAACTCCAGCATAAACAAGACCTCTGCGCGGTGGGTACATCAGTATGTTGTCACTTATTGGTCATCTCAATGAGACAAAATGTTTTCATCCATTTCCCCATAATGAGCAGGGTCTGTACCCCCATGTACAGCTTACAACCAGTACTAAATATCTCTTGGCTCCAAGGGATCACTTATATTCTTTCTACTGTGTCTTCAAGCCTGAATGCTAACACAAAGGCTTTAAGTTTTAGTTTACACTGACCCTAATCAGTAAGGCTATTTCTCAGAGAACTTTTCAAGCTAAAAAAAATATAAAGGAATTTGAATCATGTCTATGGTGCAACATGAGAGCTCGGAGTTATAATATTCTCTATCTTACATGCTGTATCTGTTTTTATCCATCTGTGTCAATGAAAACACACAGGGAGCCAACAACTCTAGCTAAAATTGGTGGGAGCTGTAGGTACAAATAAAAACCAGTTTTTCTCTTTAGTATATACAACATATGGAGCAGTACTGTAGGTCAGGATAATTATTTCTCAGCGTTCTGTGGATAGGTTTCTGATAGTGGTTTTATTTTTTGGTGTTGCAAGCTTTAAAAGAGTTATGACATTATTGTTTCTTTCTAGATTGCCTTGATTGAGATCAAAGTTCAGGGGTTGTATTATGTTACCCAAAGATTGCTTTGCTCCTGCTGTTTTCAAAGAATTGCATGGACCTGTGCTGAGCAGCTTAAGAAGCTGTAAGCCTTGACTTCATTCTTACTAGTATTAATGAAAATCAGGAATAGAACAGTGAAACACAATTAAGCTTGTGTAAAAGAGGAGAGACTCCAGCCCACACAATTCTTCATTGTTTTTCTGCTTTGTTTTTTATGGAGCGCCTAAAAAGAAGTTACTCAAAAGATGCAACTTGTTTCAAACAGTTTTCATTGTTATATTGTCTTTCACTGCTCCTGCTTTTCAGGCCAAAGACTTTCAGGGTAATTCTGACTTCAATGCCCTTTATACTTATCATATAACTCCACAAAGGAGTTATTATATGCAATGGATAATTAAGCATCTTTGCTGATTGTAGTCTTTGACTATGGCAAGATGCTTACAGTACTAGTCTTACTTTCTGAACAATTTTGTCATTCATTAATTAGAATCTAGCCTTAAGGTCTTTTAGAAACATTTTCCTGAACTCATCTTATTATCCAAAACTTTTCTGTGCATTTTCCTAGCCATCATATAGCAGCTAATTGCTAATGTATATATTCACTTACGACAGAACCTTTCTCCTAAGTGAAGAGTCCACTCCTACTGCCCTCTTTTCCTGCAATGAAAAGTTGAAACCTGTTGCCCTGAGAAGGACAGAGAACCGAATTGTTGTCAAAGAGAAGAGTAATTGATTGCTGTTTTGGTGTTTGTAAACTTAATTCTGAGGATGCTGTATGTAAACATCTTGAAACCTCCTAGATAGGAGCCATCTGAAATTGAGGGTTATACACAGTCGAGAAGACGTATGCTATGAAATACAAGATCACTCCATGGTGGTATCATGACTTGGAAGCCATGGAGCAAAATTCAAGGAAATAAAGCAATATTTAGAGCTTAATTGTGTGAAGACTCTATTCTGTTTTACTTTACACACATGGATTTTCCCTGTAAAGCTAAAGCACTACTTGAATATTTAAAATTAAGCACACGATTAAATGCTTTTCTGGATTCTAGCCAGGCTGCTCAGCAACTTGCTGTATCCCTCTGGAGAGCAGTTAGTTTGTCTTTTGAAAGCCAATTTGTCCACCCTTAATGAATCACTTCTTGCCTCTGTCCTGTGTTTTATTTCATTGGTTTTTACATACACTTTTATGAGCTGAAACGACCATCCTGCCACCCTTCAAACACTTCTGACAACCCAAATATTCAGCCCAGGGTAGCGTTGAAGCCAAATTCATGGCAGAATCAAGATCCATAACATTACCTCAGGAGTACAAAGTGTGAAGTGCATAATTGCACTGTCTTTGCCAAACTTGAACAAAAAATGAAAACACAGACAATTGCAGCTCCGGAGGATGAAAAGGGAAGTGAGTCAGCCACCATCCCAACTTTATCACAATACAATGTTTCTGTTCTGCTCTACAAAAACACAAAACACAAGAGAATATGAAGAAAAATCATCACTAACAGGCTTATATACTTCATAAACACATAGCTAAGAGAACTACAGCTCTGCAAACAATCTGCCTATGACTGACAAAACATCTATTAAATCAAACAAGATGCTCTTGGCACTTCCAAAACAACTGAAATGAGAGGAGAAAGGATGAAGTAAGGCACTTGGGCCTAGCAAAACTATCTGAGCCACAGGGCCCTCTAAAGTTATTTTTCCTCATAGTCTAGCAATTTATTTTGCTTTAACACAGGCATAAAAATTTATGACAGCCCAACTTTCTTACCCACTAATTATTTCTCATGATGAAATACAAGCTGTACAGTTCTTAGTTCACCCCTTCCCATCCTCACTACACTAAAACTAAAATGTCTGACAGTTACAAGAGATATCAATGCCTTTCCAAGAAGAAAAAAAAAAAAGTTTAAACAAACTACAAAACCTTTGCAACTAGTAAATACCTATAAACTCAACCTATCAAGAGCTCAGTCAAGCCTCTCAAACACCAGAGAACTGTATAAAAGTGTTCAAAAAAACCTGTCCCACCGTAGCAGCAAAAATTTAGCTCTTCCTTTCCATGTCACTAGCTACACCCTCTGCTGCAGAGACTGCATATGAGAAGTTAGCAAGCGTGCTTCCCATCTGACCGGAGCAATGGCAGAGACTTGAGCAGCCCAAAAGGCTCTCGTGGAAGTTATGGGAAGAATAAAGAGGAATTAGGATGTGAGTGAGATATTTTAACATCTAAACCAGTCCCTTTATCTGATTTAAAATGAGGCTTGTAATACAGCTGTTTGCTTTTACACCTCCAGTTCCCCTACCTGATCATTATCAGAATGATAAAGCTGATGAGAAGCACTCATCTGGGTTTTAGCCAGGGATTAACAACATCGTAGCTCAGGCAAACTAGTAAATGAATGACGGCACAGTTCAATATCTTTTAGCTTGTTAAAAATTGCCATTTGGCTTTCTATGAAGTAATTCCACCACAAGATATATTTTTCAGGAGAGGCATGTTAAATCTATGGTAGTGATGCACATTCTGTCAAAACAAGGAAACATTTTGCTTGCATTACAGCAATGAAACAACTTGCTGAAACACCATCTGAAACAGAATGCTCCAGCTCATCAAATCTACTGTATATTCATTATATGCATGAATACTCCGCGTAACAACAAAAATTAGCCTGTGGCTATGAAGAAAGCATAAGATGGCAAGGCAGATTTTGTCCTTTTACTCACTACCTGACTTGTGGTGGAAAGACAAAGCAGCTGTTGTAAGGACCATACAAGATGATATGCCGTGCTTACAGTCTAGAAGAATTGAACACATGGATGCAGATGGAGTACAATGTCTCTCCCCATTTAATAAATTTGTCTCTCCCTGTTGAATAAATTTGGTCACCTCAAAAGTTTTATTTCTGACAGTCTTTGGAATTAGTTGTGCTAGGAAAGCTGCTGTAGGAAGTGTTAGGAGTGTCCTTAGCTGAAATGGATACTGTAATACTGAATGACATTTTATATTTTTGGCACAAAAATGGCAGTTAGTTATTTTAAGCTATCACATTCCACCATGCAATGGCAGAGGGAGCCAAGATGATAAAATACTAGCTACAAATTCTGAGGCCTATTCTCTCCATCTATTTTTAGGTATTCTGGTTGCTATCAGCTCTTATACCATTACTAGCAGAAATAACATGACAGACCAACAATTCAGTGGATGGACTTAGAGCAGCCTGTCAAGCTCAGGCTGTCAGAAAGACCCAGTTTGCTAGTATTCAGATTACTGGCAAGCTAGATAACCTGAATGTAGCTCAAAAGGCAAAAAAACCCCAAACAAACCCCAAACCCCACCTATGTTAATAACCAAAGGAAAGTAACTGCAAGAGAGGTTTGTAGGAAAATAAATACCGATGAACTTACCATCTTCTCCCTACTATCTTCAGTTACCAAAAGAAAATCAAAGTAATATTCAGGTTATTGAATTCCAACAAGGTACCCATCTGTGCAGACTTCCCTCAGATGAAGACTAAATAGCTAAAAAGTGACTCTGGAATTCTAATTATGAAGTTTCTAAAATCAGACAGTTTCATAATTGGATCTCTGATACCTGTGATCAGCTATGATGCAGCAAATTCTGAAAACACACATTTTTGAGAGAACAAGAAGAAAATTTTTCAGAGGTTAGCAATAAAATAAAAGGAATGAAATTATTCTCAAGCTACCTCAAAAATTGTACCTATTTAAAAGTTTTGGCTATACCTCAGCACAAGTACACATAACCTTTAATACCTTCATTGTTAAGATTTGCCAGTTAAGAAAGTGCTATTATCTGCCTTTTATAGATAGGGAACAGTATACAGAGAGCCTGACTAACTTGTACAGTGTCATAAAGGGATGACGGAGTAGAGCCAAGAATCAAACTTCTCATAGCTCTCAAATAAGTGCCATTGTTCGTGAGTTCTTTAAATAAATAGCATTTAAGAGGGAAAACGAGGAGGCAAAGGAAGAGGAGCATTTTATCATTAGAGATAAAGAATTGGAAGTGTTAGCAGGAACAAAACTCAATGCAATTTAATGTAGGAAAGTACTATAAGGGACTTTTAATAAATAAATTAATCTGACCACACAAAAATAATCCAAACCCAAACCCAACAAACTAAGAGGGAGGACTATTTTTAATCCTATATTTAAATGGAAAGCAGATGATATTTTTAATATGAAAGAGAAAATCAAGCATTCATTCCCAAATAAAGTTGGAAGTGATATCAGAATGTATCATAAGGTCTTCATAGCGTTTAAAGGAGTGTTCTTCTTATTCAGATTCATTATTCATTCTACAATGTTTGAAACAATCAGCAAATTCCAACCTAACTATGTACATTTTTTATGTTATCATTTATGTAACGATAAAAGCTAATCAGTAAGGAGCTACTCAGGGAGAATGCAAGGTTGGAGAGAGTGGTTTTCAACTTGAAATAATCAATAATTTAGTTTTGATCAATTCTGATTTCTATGCAAATCAATTCCTTAATCCTGGTCCATCTATTAACAGAAGCCCACACTGAAAAAACTTGATCACACAAGTAGTCTAAATTAAATTCGGGCCTGTAACTCGATATTAAAGTGAAAAATTAACCCTGATGGTCAAAAGCTGATAGAGGGACTCAGTCACTTAGATACCAGGAGTCTGGCCCACTGAGAGCATTAGAAATACTGAGATCTTAAGTGTGCTCCCAATATCCAAGAATAAATGAAGCAGCACAGGGGGTGATGTGCTTTTGATATCTTGAACATTTTTTAAAAGACATTCTCTGCAATATGGTAATTTCCATAAGAATACTGTTACACAGTATTTATTTATTTATGCATACCGCATATTCATGCCTGTCAGGAGATATCTGCATGAAGATTTACTTTAGTGGGTATACTATAGTATCCCTCCAAATGATATGTCTTTTACTGCTGTTGA
>VYZV01045919.1:39255-54887 GCA_013401275.1 Pandion haliaetus
GTCTTTTACTGCTGTTGAAACACAAACAGCACAGCTTCTGATGCTTTACAATTATCCCCATTAGCACGACCTTCTTAAGCAGTTAATTCCTGCTCTTGGATATATTTGTAGCATGGCTGGTATATGGCTTAAGGAAAAAACCACTATAGAAATCTGCAATCTGGCCTGTCTCCAATTTTCCCCTCCAGCAAATATTTTTTGTTTGCTTCCTCATTATTCTTCAGTTATATTCTCTGCTGTAAAATAATTCACATAGAATGGCTTATGTTCATCGTCATCTTGGATGACTACAATTNGGATGACTACAATTAAAATTTTTCCCTGCTACTAAATTTTGCCACTGTTGTGTGTTCACTAAACAAGCATTGTAAATGAACAGTGAGGAAGAAGCACACACATACAGAAGAGAAAATAACACAGAAGAAACCCTATGCATTTTCCTCCTTAAATCACAATAAAGATCATAAAACCCCCACAAAACCAAGGGAATAATCCTGAATAGCTAGGAGCTTACACTGACAAACTGGATGAAATCTTCCTTCTGGTGCTTCCTTCCTCTCCTTTAATTTAGTTGTAAACTAGCTTGGAATAAATTCTAGATTCTCCAAATATGCATTAAAATGAGTATGACATAGGGAAAAAATCTGCTTAGAAATAATCTGCATGTAAGGCTGCATTGTTCAAAGAAGAATTTTTCCAAGCAGTACTCTGACTACATGTCCCCATGAGAGAGACTCCGTTCATCATCTAAATGGCTGTAATTAATTGGGAAAAAAATAACTGAAGGCGATTACTGGGAAACACATGGGAGGTGAGATAGACTATTAAATTCATTTCCAAGAGGAGATGTGGAAAGCATTACATTTCCCTGTTCAAATAACCTTAGTTAATATACATTGATCAGCTACTGCTTCAAATATATGCACGGCTTATCAGTTTATCAACATCTCAAGGTTTTGTGCCAATTGTTCTGACATGCTCTCAATAAATATAATAATAGCAAAAGGACAAAAAATAAATGGGGAAATCCATCTTTCAGTGACTACTACTACCTCAATAGATCAATACATGTCGTAACATTCTTATCATTTGGGAAACAGAAATCTTTTTATGGCAATAAAGCTTTAGTATTTTAGTTATTAATTTAGATCAGCCATGACAGACCCAGGAAATTTCAGATTGGTACAGGAAAAACACAAAATTCTTCCAAAATAATTGTGAAAAACATTTGTGATCTCAAGTGAAAACTTTCACCTGTTACATGGGTTTGAGATTTATGTCCAGATTTTCAACCCCCTATTTAAGGGGGCAGATTCCAACTTTACTGCATGATGAAATTCCATAAAATAAGTAAAATGAAGCCACTAATGTGCTTCTTTATATTGCTGTCATTCAGAGAATAACCAAGTCCTGCTTTCTGGAATTGGAACATGAGAATTGTCATACCAAATAATGTAACACTGCCAAATATAGGCTAGAATATTGTTGCCGTAAGTAGTGGGCAATAGTGGGTGCTACAACAGAAAGTGTTGAAGTTTTTGTAGGTTTTTCCATATTTGGGAATCTCAGATTCTCCTTTCTCAAAGGCAAAGAAAACCAGTTGTTTTAAGTGGGAGGGTTGATACTCCTTGTAGTTTGAAATTGGTCTAGTAGAACTGGATATTATTATTATGCCTATAGCAATCTATTATTTTGAAACCTGTCAGTTGCAATTATGACTACATCTATATGGTGCTTTTTATTTGGAAGTCTCCAAGCAGTTACCAATTATTAATTTTTCCACCCTGAGTGAGAAATAAGTTATTAAACCTTTTGGCATATGTGCAAATTAAGAAACATAAGGGTTAAATAAGATTCCCAAAATAAGTCAGTGACAAATAAAATCCAGGTCATCCTGACTTTTAATATTGTGGCTCGCTCAGCATTTTTATAGAGTGATAAATGAAACATTTTTCCTGCAAAGATAAATTCAGCTCTTTTTCCTGATTAGCGTAAACATTGATAGCTACTATCTGGTTGTGCTAAATAGTGATACAGGCATTCCTGTCATTATTTGTCAATTAACACAGAATATCAACCAGGTTTTAAAAGCTAAATATGTGTAATTCACTTTGAGCCTATGAATTGCTGCTCAGACTGAAGGCTGGAAGGAAGCTTAGATATAATAAGTATATATAGATTGTGTACATTCATGAAAAAAAGATGATATCAAATATAGCCAACTTTTCTCTCACCCAAGGACTGGAATTTATATGGGGCATATTTCAGGAAAAGACTATTGCTGTATTTTATGTTTGGCTGTGCTACCATGGTGGCAATACTAATCTTTGGCACAGGGGAAAACTGTCATGTCAGACAAACTCCAGCTGTCCACTCCACCTGTCACTTTCTTGATCTTCAAGTTTGTAGCAGAGGGATGGCGGGGTCTGTGAACACGTTAGTGAGGACTCGGCAGCGGGGACCCGAGGGAGAGGAGAAGAACAGGAGTGAGCTGAGTAGGGAGGAAGGGAATGTGGAGAAAGGGACAAGAAAATTAGAAATGAGAAAAGTGTTAAGTGAGGGTAGGATGGACAGAAAATAAAAGCCTGGACAAGGAATGGAAAGGGAACAAGAGGATAAAGAGGAAAAAGCCACTGGATGTCCTTTAGGGATATTTGGTTTTTGGAGAGAAGAGGAAGTTGATATGCATTTATTTTTAAATGTCCTCAGTGTGCAGGTTCTTTTAAGGTAAATCTAGATGACTCTCGGCAGGCTGCCATGTCATTCTGAAAAGATTCCACCCCCAGAGTAATGACATCAAGGCATGCATGATGGACTCCACCTGATGTCATCGTCTGTGGCTTTCAGCCATGCGGGTCTCAAGAAGTGCAAAGCTAAAATGTGCAGAAGGCTATTCAGAGAGAAGAGCAGGGAGAGTTTCAGCAATAGACATTTATCTCTTGAATGAGAGATATTATCTCCTTTGACCCCTAAGTACACACATCTCAAGGTGAATAAAACCTTAAAAATCAACACAGAAAGGTGTTGTGGGTTCATTAACATACAGAACAACACTAACAAACAGGAATTTTAGGTTCAGGTTTACTTGTAGAGCCTTGGTACCAAGTTTATGAAAAATCTGGTTTCTGGATGTTTCTGCAGTCAGATAACATAATCATGAATTGCTGACCAGAAAAAAAATGGTCTGAGCACACAGATGAAAGTGCAGTTAAATAACAAATCCTCTGCACTACTTTATCGTGACCTTGCTCTTGCTTGCATGCAATGACCACTGGAAGGGAATCAAGAAAAAGTAATTGATGTTGAAATATATAATGCATTGAACATGGCAAGGGCTAGCGTGTAAAAACACCACTACCTAATGGCAAGGTGTCTCACACCAGAAAGCACTGGCCCTCAGTGCTCATCTGAGCTGATCGCCTTGCTCAACTCAGCAAGGAAGTCTGGCACGTTCGCTGCAGTGTAGCCATGACGAATAGCAGAGATAAGGCAATATCCATTTCCAGTCTGTGGAGAATGACTTGTAACATTTTCATGCTCTGTAGATGAGTTTCTGTGGTTGGGGAAGCTGGAAGAGATTTTTGAGATGGATGTTCCTATGCTTCGTTACAGGGGTAAACATCAGTCCTCCCTCAAAGACATTACTTCTTTGTTAGAAGAAAAAAATTGGCCTTTGAAAATACATGTACACTGATTATTCAGCCTAAAATATTTCTGAAAAGTATTTTCCCTATGTTCAGATAGAGGTGGATATAACATCCATCCACAATCGAGGGCATCTTCATGCAAAGATAATGAAACAAGGAGCCCAAAGGCTGTCTTTCCCCTGCACTTCTTATCAGTGGTCCTGCAGCTGGTCTTGAGAAAAAAAAAAAGAAATAAAAAACTTACTTGGCTTTGAGTATTAAACCACTGAAAATTCTTCACAGCTTTATACTTAGTGTAGTAGTTTCTATTTCTCTTAGCTTGATAGAACTTTGGTCTATAATTAAGCACCCCACATATCATCCCAGTTTGCAGAGGTCTGGAATATACTGGCATATGCCCTTTTGGGAAATTTTAAATCCAATCCTTTGTCATAAGTACTATGTCCAATACCTCTGAAAAGAGTTTCTTTTCAATATAAAAGACTATTTCATAGAAAAAAATAGAATCTATAATGTCATTTAACTTTATTTCAAGAAGGACCCCCCCCCTTCAGTTTAGCTTTTGTTTAGCTTCTTAGAACTGCACTTTAAACTTTCCAGATTTGCAGATGTACAATTTTGAAAGGCTGATTCATTAATTTTTTTCCTTAATTATTTCATCACTGATCATCCAATGATATGTGATGAAACTCAAATTCCAAGGAACAAATGAAATCAACCTATAAAAAGATGAAAATGACAACCAAGAGCCAAATAAATCTTGAACCTACTTTTCAGTTAAAAAGAAAGCTGTATGTTGTGCTTTTATATTTCCATATTTCTGTTCTCTTTGCCAACAGACAGGAGATTTATCTATAAGGAGCTAATGACCAACCTCTATGGGCTGTTCTACGAAGTGGCACAATAGACTGAATAATACTTGGAAAAAGAGTTACAAATGCAATGCAGAGCTGAATCTACCTCATTCAAAATAGCTAACTCAGGCTATAGAGGAATGTGTTACAATCATATTTTTTCTAAAATAATGACAAGCAACTCTCTCAATATTTTTGTCATTCCTCTAAGAACTTGTGTCTGCGATTACTTCTCAGTAGTTATGTAAAATCCCAAACTAACTGACCCCTTTCAGTGGCATTTTAATTAAAATATCAGGATCACATACAGAATACTTTAGCTAATTTTAGGACATGTTCATAGTGCTATTATGGAATTTCATTAAAACTCACTGCAGGTGCGTTAAAACTTTGCAATGTCTATTTGTTTTCTGTGAGTGATGTTTCAAGGGCATATCAGAAACATACTAAATCATGAAAGACTCTATTCAGCAAAATTAAGCTTTTCCAGTGCTGAGTAATTAAAGCTCTGCAGGCTTCCATGGCTCTGTACAGAGCTTAATCCTCACTGAAATTTAAAAGTAAAAGAAAAAAAAAAAAAATCTGTTTACCACCATTACAGAAAGTCTTCATTAGCTTTGTATTCTTGACCCTATTCCCAAGAAGTCATTAGAAATCTGCATACTGCTACACAACAGGGGAAGATGGTCTTGTAGTCAGAGTGCTGCCCCAGCGTTCAGGAGATAATGCTCTGGCTTCAAGGGGCAGCCACATACATTGTGGTTGACCTTTGCTCTCTCTCTATCCTATATCCTAGTTGGCAAAATGAGAATGATAATATATTGCTAAGGCACAGGATTTATAGAATGCCAAAAGGCCTGTACCCAGTTGAAAAGAAAAAAAAAGACCACCATGGCTTTAATATAGTAGATGGTGTATCTAAAAATAGCTGCATATTTAGTGAAAGGAGTTAGCACCTAGAGGAACTGAGTTCTAATCTGTCAAAATAAAAAAATGTTGAAGAATACAAATAGTTAATCATCATCCTGAGAAACTGGATGTGTTAAGGTGACTGCATTTATTAGAAAGCATCTTTTATGGCTTCCTATAGCTTTCTATAGCTTCAGTGTTGCCAATTCCACAAAATGAATCTGTAGGCTGAGCAAAAGTCATTGCATAAAGTTAATATAGTTTAGTGTCTTGCAATATATGAAAAAAACCACAAATTTTCTTTCACAGTTTTTCATTTCTCGAAGTCTAAATTAAACTTCCAACATCATATGCTGCATAGAGCCTGGAGCTTCCACTAATATACCTGTTTCCACAGGAAGAAGCAATTGTTTCTCAAGAGATTATTGTGAAGCCAACAGAAAGAGAGTGGTGATGAATTTGGCGAGGATGGCCAATGTAGAACTCAGCCATTTTTGCATGCTGTATCCTGCTTTGCATTCTTGTGTCATATAAAATGTTCCTAATCCACATCTTGCCAAAAATATACAACTATGACAAAAGAAAAAAAAACACTGTTGCTTCTCACACATACACTAGGTCTTAGCAAACCCCAAATCAAATGAGGAAAAAAATTTAATGCAAATCTGCCTTTGGGTATTTTGTTACTTGCAGTCATTTTCACCATAGCAGTCAAAACAATCCGTTTTATGAACGCTCAGAAACCAAGCTACAGCTGCTTCACTGATAGTGTCCAATGCTATCAGAAACTACCACGTTCCAATAGCGGACACTCATTAACAGCATACATCATTGCCTCTAATTGCCTGCAAAGGACATTCAGATAGCCATTTTGGATTCATCTATGATGACTGTCTGCAGACTGACATTAGCAAGCTTGGAAGCTGGACCACTGACAGCACTGAAGGTGAGAACAGAGATGATACAGCATAGAATTGATGATGCACAAGTTGGTAAAGCAGCGATGTAACACGGCTATAAGAGACAACAGCACCTGACCACTTTGCCTGCACTCCTATGAAGAGGGACAACAAGAATCACTGAAAAGCAGCAACCTCTCCTCTTCTTGAGCATCTGCAGCCAGTACCGTTGGAACAGCATGCCAATTGTGGTCATAATTGACGAATGAGGCTCTGCAGATTAAAGTAAATCTCACCTAGCGCATGGATGGGAGTACAAGCATGTGACAGTAGAAATAAACTTTCTTAAACTTGCCACATTTCTGCATGCCACTGAAATCTTGCTAATTCAATGGTGAACACTGGCTGTAGAAAAGGCTGGGTAAACAAAATGTTAAAAGACTTTTTGCTTGAATTCGGTCCAACAGAGAAGGGAAGAGAGTGCCCAGACAATAAAGGAATATATGGATTAGTCGCACACTTTGTTCATGCGATGCCTCTGTTCAGTTAAACTTGCCCTTCCTGACCTGCCTTCAAGATGTGTTATCATATTTTCTCTGAGTATTATTTTGGAAAAAACAAGAGAAGCAATTCTTTTTTATTGATTTCTTCTGCTAGGTTTCTTGATGCAGAAGTACATTTTATGATCAAACTTCAGTCTTTACTTTTATGGTGGTAAAAAATATATGTTGGTTGTTTGTTTTTTTTTTAAAGAAGAGTATGTGCACATGTGATGGAGGGAGTAGAAGAAATGTGTTGTTTCAAATAATTCAACATTCATTCTCTATATATTTCCTGTTCTGCTACTTCAACCTACTTTACAACAACCATCACTAGAGGTTAACAGCCTAGTATTGCCCAGAAGGTAAAAAAAAGTGGAAATCAACTTCTTCAAAACTTCCCTTCCTAATTGCCAATTAAATATGAATTAAGTCTTACTTTATATGTACATCTGCAATGCAGCTAAATACTACCAGAGCATGAGTCACAGCTCTCTGATGACTGGCTGATGAAGTCACCACTATGTAAGCATGCATGCACACGCATGCAAAAATTTGCAGCTACTGAATTTAATTCATAGTGTATTTTTCCCTTCTTGAGAAACTGCAAACAAGCTTCCCATCCTGCCCTTTAAGACATCTGCAGACATTACCAGATCTCTAATACAAAACGAGTGTTATGTCTTTGTGTGAAGGCTTTGCAGGAGGCCACGTGGTTTCTTGCACACCTTTGAAAGAAAAAACCTGAAAAGATGTAGCAGGTATGTACACTGCCACCTTTAACTAGAGACAGTTTTAACATCTCCCAGAAGAATATTCAAGAAAGTTATTTAAAGTAACAAAAAGAGAAATCTGCTCTTCCTTTACAAGTTGATCATATGTACTGTAAAGGAGTTGCAAATAGTTAATATCTACTAGACGTATTTATAAAATAAAGCTAAAAGAGTGGTTTTACTGAAACTCAATCTTATATTTTGTCAGAGAATAGGCAAGGATGGAAGAAAGGATCATATGCAGCACCTGACTGCTACAGAATGTGGAATCACAGCATTCATCTATAATTTACGAGTTACTGCAACTGTTCATATACAGTTAGATCATATAGTTTTCACCCCAGTAGCCAGACTGACTCTGACAGAAGGCTTTCTATCCTTCACAAAATGATGGTGATCATTAGTTGTATTTCTGGAAATTCTTAAAAGAAATACAGAAATATGCAACCCTACAGATTTTTGTAAGCAGCATTGACTGACAGAATTACTTCAAGACCACTGAATTCTTGTACAATTGTATGTGGTGGGGAAAGCAAAGAAGCTGTTCAGATTGAGAAGGGGAGAAATTACAAAGAAAGAAATAAAAGGAGATTTTTTTTTCTATACACAAACCTAATTTAAAAGCATTAAATCACCATTTTATTTAAGTTGAAATTGCTTTTTAGAGAGAATTCTGGATATCATTTTAGGGGAAAGATGAATTAAATGATCAGTTATTCAAATGCTGGATTCTTTATTTGACAGCAGTTGTCGAGTGTCAAGAAACAACATACCATACTGCTCAGTCACCCGGTGCTGGTTGCACATCTTGGCATGAGGAAGACACACAAACAGTGCGGTATGTGTTTAATGCTTTTCATTGCAAATGGAAAAGCCTAGATTTTCACTAACAAATATCTTGGGAAACAAAGCTTTCTGTTGTCAAATATTGAGTAACTTAATGAATATACAACACTAAAGAAAGTAGAAGCACTCTAAAATACCATTACCTTAGCAGGTATGAAAAGCAAGAGTTCAACCTTAGTGTTTTTGCCGTGGAGCTTGTGCGGCAGGTTTATTTTTTCTTTTCAGGAAAAAGAATATCACAATAATAACTGGCCTCTGCAGAAGCCCTTATGTACATAACATTGTGGAAATCATGTCAAATACTTGCTTAAATATCTAAAATCTGACTTGGAAAGTCCTCCCTTTCCTAGCTTAAAGAAAAAACAGCTCTGTATTCCTACACAGAAAATAATATACCTCAATATTTTCATGGTTTAGGAATGTTTAGAAACTTTATAAATATGCTACAAATACTGAGAAAAATATGTTGATTTGTTTATGATACTTTGCTAGCTTGAAATTTGCACTTAATGTCATTTAAACAATGCAGAAAGAAATAGAGATGTCAGTTTTCATGGTTTTCTATTTTTAAATACACATTGAATAATATAAACATCATGTTTTCTCTGGTTTCCCCACCACAAATGCAGTATATTCCCATTTCTTAGACCGAACCACAAGTATTTCCATGACAGGTACTTTGTTGACTCTTCTGTTCAATTCTGCTTTTAGAATGTTTTTGTCTTGAATGTATATATCAAGGATCTTTTTCTCAGTAACTGAGCCCTTGCCAAGAAGCAGCAGTCCTGCAAATAGTAAGACAAAATCTGTTCCTACTGCCAAAACTCCCAATTTCAGGACACACAGAGTAGATAAGGGAGGTACACAGAAGACTGAGATCATTCACATCTTCCCAGTTATTAGAGAGGCATATTCACTTGAGCATGAGAACTCTAAGGAACAACATTCCCAACTGTCATGAGATTTCCAATAAAATTCAGAGTTCACAACACTCATAGCTCTCTCTTTGAGATAGGACTGTAAACTCTTGGCTCCTCTGCTCTTCTGGTAATACAACTGCAGGTTATTACTTTATGAGGCTTGAGCAAGCATTTTTCTTGCCCCTTGTAGCAACCCCTTATTCTGTTGTTAAATGGCATCACAAAGCTTAATTTTGGTTTGGATTTTGGTGTTTCTCCAAGTGTTTGCATAGTAAGAAGACTCTTCAATGTTGCTGCTTTGCACGCGTCCTGGCTGATCAACAAGGTCAAGCACAGGTGTGTGCTCTGTGCCAGAGTTCAGAGGTAAGTGCTATTCCTTCCCCCCATGTCACTGTGCAAGCAGGCAGATAGCATTCAGCCCACAGCAGAGCATAGGGGACTCTCTCTTTAGACAGGATTAACAACAAAAACCTGGAAAACCAGCAAATTATTCAACAGCAGCAGTGACTACAGAGACAAGATGAAGTGACAGTGATGTCTCTAAATGGCTTGCACAATGAGCCACTTCCCAAACAACTGCCGTTGCAACTACTTGCAAAGTGCAACGTCTCTGCCAGCCACAGAGCAGTTCTAAAATCAGTATATCTCTCTAAAACAATATTTTTGTGCTCCACAGAGTCAAAAAGCATGGCAAGACACAATACATGGTGCTACAGCTCAAGCTAACCTGGAAGCTAGTTCATACCAGCTGCCACATGTCCCATCCTGGTACCTGGAGAAGTCTGCTGCCTGACTTCCCTGCCGCTTAGCCAGGGTACTAACGGACCCGTTTGTCAACAGATGCATATGGTGTATTTTCAAAACCAATTTTAAGTTAACCTGGAGGCCACTTGACCTGCCCTCCAACCAAATTATTTGTTGGTGAAAATTAAGATCCAAATCACTGGAGACTGCCAAATGGAAGGTACAGCTCCCCACACAACATTTTTTAAAGGCAGAAAACAAGCCAAATGCAAACTGAGGTTAATGCAATATATACAAGAAAGAGAAATAAGATTAGATGTGATGTATGTGCCAAGAGGCCTTCTGCAGGCAAGGGAAAAAAGAGAATAAGGTTAACATCTTTGATTTTTCCCCTCCCCCTCCACAAGAGCTGAGAGGAGTCTTCATAGCAGCAAGGTCAATTCTAATCTTATTTCCTTATTCCTCACGGTTATTTCATTACATTCATTCCCATTTTTTAAACTTGAGAGCAAAAATATTTTTCCAGAAATATTTGCAATTCACGATCCATTAGATATCATAGCAGCTCATTTTAAATAATTAACATGAGATATACAAAGAAGGAAACCTCTTTAAATAATAGCCACCTGCGACAAATATTCTAAGAAAATGCACCCTTTTCGTCTTCTGAATGGTTGCTGCCTCTCATGAAAACATTAACATTTTGCACACAAAAAATGAGGTAATTAGCAAGAACTTTCTCTATTTCTGTTCTCATTATTGCTGATTACCAGAAATTATCAGGCAAATAATGGCTGCTTTCTCTTTTTATGATCAATTTATTCACCCTCCATCTGATTTCTTTGGTGATGAACCGAAATTTAGGCTCTTGTGTTTATGGCACTCTGTAAGAGAGAGAGAGAGAAAATGCGGTGAGGGAGAGGGAGAGAAATTAAAAAGCAAGTATGTGTAAAGTGTCAGAAAGCATTTAAATTATCTTTGCCAACTTATAATTTTACTTCAAGCCCTGCAATATTTTTTTACATTTTTGTTAAAATCACAGCTCCTAGAATCATCTGATTAGTCCAGACTTCATTTATTAATTATAAACATAAATAAAACCAGCTTCTCACATAGCAAAAAGATTGAAAGTGTGTTTTCAAAATAAGCTTGAAATGACTGAAGGGCTTAAAAGCTCCAGACAAAGAAAGCCATCTCCCAAATAGAGAGACCCCAGATCTCATCATTTCAAAGGAACTGTCAGAATTTTGGGGTGATAATGCTGATTTTCCAATAGTAGGGCAAGACCCTGTTACCATGGCAGCTGGCAAGAGATGGGGATTGCTTCCACTTAAATACCAAAGCACAGCCAAGTTTTAGCAGTTGCAGCAAAAGCTATCTAGGAACACTGTCAAAAAAAAAACCCAAACCACCCAAAAACCTGTGCTGAGTTCTATATTGCCAGAACTATTGCTACTGCTATTACTACCCAACTACCTAATTTAAATCTATTTGGCATACATCTTTGGAAGCTGCAGTCAGTCTTTGGACTATTGCTTAGACACCCCTTTATTTTTTATGAGGGTTAGGAAAGATTTCTCTTGCTTGAACCACTTAATACCCTGTAGTTTAGGGTACGGTTGAGCAGGCTCATCTTCTGCCTGGGAGGACATCCCCCCCAGCCCCCCTGAGGGAGCTCTTCCCTGCAAGCACAGCTGCAGTTCCCATACTTAAGACCAGGCAAAATGATTTGCTTTTCAAAATGGAGGAGAAAAAAAGTACTATTCTCAGCCTGAGACTTTGCATTTTAAGCTTTAGCCTGGAGCAAATTATTAAGGCAGAGTTACTGTCTAAATCCCTGGAAATAGGGGTTTATAGTGAAAATACTGACAGATCCATAACTATAGCCATACAAATACAGCAGATAAAAATATGTATAAATGATAATGTAATTTAATGGCTTAAAGAATTTTTACTGGGGAGGAGGGTAACGTCTGCTTTATTTTGACAGTGTAAAATGTCAGAGCAGAATCCAAGGATGTAGCAGAGTCATACTCTATACTTCTTGGAGATTATTTGACAAGAACAATTTCAGTGTTCTATTTAATGCACTTACGACAAATTTAAGTGATGAATTGATGCCTGAGAGACAGTGTGGCTCGAATTAGGAGAACAAATTTTCTTGTTATGGGAGCAGCTACAGGCCAGTTCAGTGCTGAAAGGCATACTAAAAGTTAGGTAAAGGAAATCTGAAAAGAGTATTCTGTCAGTGGCGGTGGAAAGCTATATATTTATTAAACCATAATGTCACCAGGTTATACTTTGAAGTACCTCAGAGACACTGACTCCTCATAGTCTGTGGATACAAGAAAAGGATCAAAGTCTTTTTGGAAAAGTTGATTTGCTAAGAAAAGCAAACATGACTGTACAACTCCAGATGTCACTTTTAGTCAAATATCATATTATTTCATTGATCTCCACTAATATAGAGTAAAATTGAACAAGCCATTCTGTAAAAATGAACCTTCACTTAATAACAGTGGAATGAAGTTAGGCGTCATTCTAGAGGTCTCATTTTTATATAATTTTCCATGCTCAGTAAATAGTTACAGCCATGTTGAAATCTGCAATTACTGTAGGTCTAATCCCACCAATGTTCCAGACATGGTATTTCATGGGGAGATATACATCTATAAAGAATATTGTATTGGACATTTTTAAAGCATAACGGCAGAGAAAAGCCATATACAAGAAACATTTTCTTGAACAACTTAAAAACAAGTCATACCAGCTTCCAAAGATTTTCTGGGCAGAAGTCTTCTGACTCAGGCTTCATGAACATTACGAAAAGCATGAAGACATCTCCCACTGGTTTTCAACACAGGTGCACCAGTGACCTGCTTCTAGAGAATCATGAGCTTGAGCTGAGAAACCACATTTGTTTCGTAGGATATAAAAAAATCTTAGGGATCTCAGGAAACCAGCTGGCAGCAAAAGACATGCATCTGGGTTTATAGGGCTTGCAGAATGATTAGAATTTGCACATCCATGCATTTTGAATGAACTCTTTTGAATTATTTTCCACTGCAAATGAAACATTCTTACTCATAGGACTGAAGCAGGCATGTACAACAAAATGCTTAGTTCAGTATGTTGCATCCTTGAGACTCACCATAGAACTGGCATCAGCAGAGATTTAAATTAGGATAGATTCCAATGTGAAGAGAGAAGAGAGATGCACATTGCTCTCTTCCAGGTCTCTCAAAGAGGGAAGAAAGGAGTAACACTTGCTATCGGAACAGCATGTTGACTATTAATTGGGGAGGAGTACACAAAAAACTCTTACTCTTCTGTAGCAGATTTCATCATTAATATCTTGGAATTCAGCTAAAAAATTAAAGCCACTTCACCAAACAAAAATTTTCAAAGAACAGGAAAAGCTGGACTGATGAGTTTCCACCAAAGTTATTTATTGAGACTGAAGATGTCTGAAACATAGGTGTAACTCCTGCCTCTCACTTGACATTTGATAAATGGGATCCAGGAAATCTAGATAGAAAACTCTATCCTGTTCACTCTGAAGACTGATCCTCACCCAACAGATAGAAAGCATCAGTACCTTATTACACACTGATTACAGCTATTGTCTGTTTCCCTGATACATCATGGTATAATAATTTGTGCAATTAACACCTCAGGCAGATCATGTAGCACACCCTCGGGAATGACAATTTAGGGAGCTGAGCCACATGGCTGATAAGTACTAAGGGTAGAGCAATCTAAAATGCCGGGGTTGTAAAGTGCTGCCTGATCTATACGCTCAAAATAGTCCACATTTAAGGAACGTTATTGGAAAGAAAGGATGGCCACTTGTTGAAGGAGCAGGGCTTAGGAGATCTGGATTCAGTTCTTAGATTTGTCAACATGTGGCCTTAGCAATGTAATATGTTGCACTTTTTTGTCCATTTGTAAATGAGAAATTATCTTTCCGTCCCAGAGTTTGGAGAAATATGCAAATGCAAGTGCAGGAGACCATCTACTCTGCACAGGTATACCTAAAGTTGAGGATCTGCAGGCATAAATAGTTAGGTACTGACATCCTTAAGAACACTGCATGTGTAAATTAGGGATGAAGCTCTGAGTGCAGATTCAGGCTGAGAATCATACTAAAAGAAGTTCAGGGTGAATACAGCAGAACCTGCTGCTGTTACTGCTTCTTCTAAACTATATGCATTAATGACATTAGAAGATAGGATGAAACAGATTGTATATCCTTGTAAATATTGTAAATGCAGATGATGTACTTTTTTTTTCTACATTTTTCTTATTTGGGTCCCTTGTAGTTGAAGAGTTATGCCAGATATAAGGACATATTAAATGCAAATATAAAGACGAGCCTCTCTTAATCAAGAAGAAATGTGAACAATCAACAATTCAGGTAGCATCCCCATAAAAGCATGTTATCGAGACCATGGAGTCATCTGTATACGCTTGTGGACTTTAAGAAATGTTCAAAACCAGGTCTATGCTTCTCTGTGTATTCATGGTCTGACCTATTTTCTTCGGTAGAGAAATAAACCATGGATCTGTTTGATTTCAGGTTGTTTTATCAACCAGAAACTAAGTTATAATTGTATATACACAGTTTACAAGTTGGCTTACTCTGTTTGTTTTCAACTCTTGAACTTGTTGAACCATTACATGATGACTCCTGTCCTCAAGTCTAAGCCAAAAATTAAATCTCTGAGGGCCAATTTGGCTTCCAATTAAAGATAACATTATTGCTCCATCACTAAAACAGGCAACTTCCTATGAGTTTTTTATTAACTAGGAAGATACATCCATGGCAAATCTAGAGCTTAATGAGGTTATCCTGGACCAAACCTTTCTTCTTTTTATGGCCTATTAACTTTATGGTCACTTACACAGTTTTGATTAATTCAAGAGAAAAAATGGAATTTATTTATTGATTTCTCCCCACCCCCATCCCTCTCTCTTCTAACGGCTACTCCCACTAACATTTAACTTTACCCACTAACATTGTAGTCAATATTTTTTCCGTTTGAAAAGAATGGAGAAAATGTCTAGCAATTTGAAATAAAAGTCAAAACAGGAATTCTCCCAAACCATATTAATACTTAGGGATCTCCAGTCAATAATTAAAGCAAGAAAAATTAACCATTACCATATTTTTTAGTTCCCATATTACTCCATTTTATCAAAAGCCGTGCACTAAGTGATCAAATTAATCTGAGTCACTTAGAGCAGGGACCATGTGGTAGCTTACAAAGCATTGGTTGTTCACAACAATTTGGACATGGCAAGTAGCCAAAGGACTGCTCACAAACATATGGTTATTTATTTCCACTAATCAGGCACTAATACAGCCTGTTTGCTACATTACTTTATAAATATAGCAAGCTTCAAAAAGAAAAAGGACCACAAGTGCACAAAGCAATTAATGAAAACAGCCCAAAACAGCATGTAGAATCACTAGCATCCTGAATCCCAAAGTGATTTGC
>VYZV01045919.1:54916-67392 GCA_013401275.1 Pandion haliaetus
ACTCAACAAATCCCCAAAGACTGCCTCAGGCTTAATCTACTGTAGCATGTTTGACTCCTTTGTTTAATCACATCTGAAATGGCGTCTTCTGGAGTGACACATCAGCTGAAAAAGTTTAACTGTTGTCCTGAAAACAGCATCGATTTATGTTTTATTATAAAGGCTATAAGAGGTGTCTTTCTGTGAAAAGAAAAGGTGAGGGAGTGAAGTCCATGTAAGTGGCAAGAAGAACTGGGTAAATTTATTTTTGTAAGAAATAAATTCACTTTAAAATGTATTTAATTGTTCCAACTCTTTCCATGAACTTAGATTCTTTATTCTTTGCCAAGTGCCACAAAAGAAATCCTTAGTGGCCCATGGAATGTTTGAAGCCAAACAAAATAACCATTTTTGAATGAAAATTATATCAGCAGAAAATATACATAAAAAAAAAAAATTGTGTGTGGTTCTTCCGGATTACTCAAATCACACAGCCTTTGCTTACAGTTCCCGAAGTAATCCTGCCACTGCTACTTCCCAGTCAGCCAGAGCTTTGAGGTGGATCCATCTAGATCTTTTCCTGATTGTTAGCAAACCAAAGCCCATTTGTTTTTAGAGTACAAACTGGGATGATTACACTTCTTAAACAGAGAAAACTAAAGAGTAAACCAGAAGAGAGATAAAAATAGTTTATAAGCAGTAATCTCCCTGCCAGCTGTGCCCTTGTAGGGGAACTCTCACTTCAAGACCTGGATTCAGAAAACTGTGCTTGGTCCCATCTAATCTCTAGGAAGCTTCTCCTTCCACCACCATGAGTAATGGTGCTGTAACATCCCTGAGCAGTCTTGGCTTGTGCTAAGCCTCCCCCTCCTCTGCTTACATTAGGCTGGAGCAACCCATCCCTGCACATTGTCTGCGACTCCCAGAATATCTCCTGCTTCCAAAATGCCCTACTTGATCAAGGCATAGCCTTCTCAAAGGAGGGTAACACAGGTGCTGAGGGCAAAGAGAAGAGATGCCTTTTGTCACATATTCCAATCACTTTTGAAGGCAAATCCAAGAAATTCAACACATTTTATGGCACAGTTTTCCTAAGACAACTGTGTAATCAAAGACGGGAGGGCAGGAACCTGACCCTCTGCTGGGAAACATCATGCTTCTGGACCACCACAGCACATTTTCATTTTTTTGAACAGACAAATCTTAGGTGAGAGGAGCGGGTGTTGAATTATAGTCTTAAAAAAGACTAATTCCCTCTGATGGGATCTCACCAGGGATCCTCAATAGCTCATCTGAAACCACTGCTGCACAAATCATCGTCATCGCAAGATCTGTTGTATGCTAATGAAGAACACTGACTTCACTGTTCAGTTCTTCAAGATTAAACATGATTTACAATCAGAAAATGCGGTTAGAGGTTACAGATTCTGAGGCTGCTGGAACAAAGCAACAGCAACAGACTAATGTTGGATTTGGCATTCAGTGAGGATAAATGTTTAAGGAAAAACACTGGGAATAGGTTACAGAACATTTTCTCTGTATTTAGAATAACTATATGACCTACAATGTCACAAACATTTACTTCTTCAGTCTATTAATATGTACTAATAGCTGTTAAAAAATATATTTAATATGAATGGATTTTTTTCTGTTAGAGAAATAAAAAAAATCATCATGATAAACTGGTAAGCAAAATATTCTTTTACCCTCTTCTAATGAAAAACAACTGAATGTCTTTTAAATAAAATTTTATGAAGTATTCAGTCCTTGCCTGAATGTATAGAGCCAGAGCTTCATCATAAATTGATCTATTTCCGGGGTTTAAGCTCCATAAAAAAAGTTTGCTGGATAAGAGAGCTGACATAACCTTATGCATAGTAGCACAAATAATACTAGTTAATTATACTAGAAGATATACTGTCATTTTAGAATTTGCATATACACAAGGCTTATTAATAGTGATTGAATTTTCATTTCTCAGGCATTCCCTTAACAAATTCCATGCCTTTTGGAAATAAGGAAATGAAGGCAAAAGAAAGGGGAGACAGGATATCAAATTTCCAAACCTGAGCAAGGAATGGTACAATTTTTTCAGTAACAGCTGTATCTTCAGAAATATGCAGGTTATCACACTGAGGGATTTTACTACCCAGCAGTGGAAATACACGGGTAACATCTGTGATTGTTGGACAGTAGACATGTGCCAAACCTTCACAAAAGCATGAGACATTGTGGAGATGGAGGGAAAAAAAGAAACTTATGCTGCCAAAGTGCCAGTAATGTTTGTAAACTGAAGCCGGTCTGCAGGACTGCAAAGGAAATTCAAGACAACAGTCAGAACAGTCAGTGACCTTCCTAAATTATTCAGAATGTGTCATTTGTTTGCAGCCTGAAAACTTACTCGAAACTCACAATCAAGATTTGAATCCCACTTCTGGTTTTGGTTAAAAACTATTTCTTCATGACTCACTGAGCCTAATCTGAATCCTGCTATGGAACTTTCCTAATTAACCCATCGGGTATTTTCTTGCACTTTCTTTAAACCACTATTGATGTTTGCTTTAGTGCATCCACACATCAGAGCATCAGTCAGACTCTTTGCTTGTATAACATGCCAGATTCAAGCAACAGAAAAACAACCAAATAAATCTGATTTAAGAAAAACATTTTTTCCTCTTGGGAAGGATATACCTCAAGCTGACCTACTGAAAATCCCAGCAATTCAATTTACTATGTAAAAGCTATAGAAATGGAGATGCTAAAGATCAAAAGAAATCAGGACCTGGAAAAGTAAAGATGTTCTGGCCATAGTTAAATAGCATTGGGCATAAAGATCTATGCACCTAATATGAAAAGCAAGGTCAGTTGTGGGATATGCTTAATACTGCTCTTTTTGACACATCCTGGTATACAATCAAGCATGGAAAATAGTCTGTACTTACTATGTTCCTCCTTCCTTAAATCCAGATGTTTTTTAGCTACCTTGATGACCCTTGCAAGGCGCTGTCACTCAGGGGAGTGGACGGTAGAAAGCGGGCTCAGTTTTACGGAACTCAGAACACAACGTGTGTTGATGATGGCTTGCCAACTACTCTCTAAGATCTTCCAAACATCGTGACTATATCTTACTGAAAAATGAAACAGTTGCAACAGATTATTGTGCATTAGCACCCCTGAGTCTAGTTAGGACTCTCAATAATCCATTTTTTTCAAAAGGCCAAATAATTTCATTGTATCCAAAAAATGCAACTCATCAATGTTGTTCATAGTAATACTGAGTCACAGCAGGCTGTTTTCCACTTCAACCAAAGGCTGTTTGCCATAAAATCCTGAAGTTCTTTCAGGCAGAACTTCTTCTGAGGACAAGGAGACTTTGCCTAAGAAAAGCCTTAGAAGTTGATTTCAATGACAAACTACCCTAAATTTGCGGTGCACTATTTCCAGAAAGATAGTACATAAGTTAGCATAATGCCTCCCTTTCCTTTACAATGATGGGCTTGAACTATTTGCCCACAACGAAGTGTCCCCAAACCTTCGGCTATTCAAAAATGATAATTCTACTTTCTCACCACCAAGTATTTGCACTTACTTTCAATTCAGTATTACTGGAATCGGTGACTGGAAAATATTGCAAATAACTTAAAGACTCTTTTTCCCTCCAAGGTTTGTCAATTTATACCTTTTTTACTAATTGTCAACTACTAGCATCTTCATAAATGCATTTTACTGAGATACACATCTAACTTTCAAAACACAAATGCTGCATCAAACACGTACAGCATTTTATCACACGTCAAGTTATAAGACAATTTGTTACCATTTCATTCTTTTATGCTAACTCCAAAATTCAATCCAAGGTTTCTCTGCCTTAAAAGGCACAATTAGTTTAAATTTCTGGAAGTAGGCTTTTCCCCATTATTCATATTTAAATTAAGTTCCCTTGAGATGGAAGAAAAGCAAGGAATTTTTATCAAGAGACTAATAATATAACCAGTGAAAAATCTGAGCATTTTTATATTGAATTTATAAATCATGCTAGCAGTAACCAAACTGTTTAAATAATATATAGAGTTTAACTATAACATACTTATTGGCATAAGTAATTTTAGTGCTTTTTAATGTAACAAATCACTCAGAAAATATTCTCAGTTAATCATTAACATACTCAAGTCTAAAGAGAGGTATATGTATTGTTCACTTTATAATCTGGTAGGAATGGCTGAGTCATAAAACCTCATATTGTGTGCCAATTGATTTACAATTTCCTGAAGATGTTTGAGTACCCTGAGAAAGCATCAATTTATCTCTGCATTATAAGCCGTTATGTGTAGATAGAATAGCATGCAATTAAACTCGGGAGCAGGAATTAATTAAAATATACATGTGTGAGAGTACATAAACATATATTTGTGTTTATTATAGAAACAGTAAAAAATACCTGCTAGCACAGATATGGGTGAAATTAGCCTCTTCCATATCATCAGTATTTGCTACCATATTTATCACAAAGCCAGAACACAAAAGCTTCATAGTAGTGACTACACAAAGATACTGAGGGCAAAGGAATAAAATTTTGTGCTGTGGCTGAGTCAGGCAGCAATGCTAAACAGATTTCATGGTCTCATTCTGTGTGCAATGGTTCATTCTGAACATCGAGCCACCATCTGCCCCTACCTACCTCAAACTGCAAAATGTGTAGGTCCTTATGAAGCAGCAGTTCTGCAATATTTAGAGGGCTTGGAGCTTGTCGTTGTAGTTTCCCTTGCTCCCTCCTACAAAGGAGCCGCAGGAAGGGTTATGCACTGTATAGTTCAGAGATATTTTCTGAACAATTAGGTGGAATCTACTTAGAGCATTCAGTGTGAGAAGGGAGCAGAGCTCAGAGAGTTCAAACCAGACATACTCTATTGTCAGCCTCAGTTACGTGACATGACATTTTAATTAGAAGGGGTCAAAGCTGAGAAATTTGTGTCAAGACCCAGATCTGAACTTTCCCAGATTACTATCATAGTAAAAAGTTGAATTGGGTGTTGTTTTTCAGTCCTGTCTCCCATTTTCATATTGGAAATACTTTCCTATTCACATTATTGCCAATATTCACCCTATAACTTTAAGGAGTTTTCCTTCAAATTTCAGGCATCGTTTCTATTCTTCTTGCTCCTTCAGTGACTAATTCCTGTTCAGCTGATGATACTGTACTAGAAAAGTGTAGATCTTTGTGAATATCCTTATTAGAAGTACAAATATTTTGACACCATTACATTTGAGGGTTTTTTTAATTTTGTGAATTTGCTGCTTTGTTGAGTGCCAAGTCATTTACTTATGCCTTTTAAGACAAAAGAAATAAGACTACAGTGGAAATACTGGAGGCCTCAGGTTTTTCAAGACCAAGATGCCAGATCCTTGTGCAAGTTTTTAGCAGTGGCAAATACCCTAATTCAACACGTTGTGTAGTTTTTATGCTACTACATAAAATTGACTTACTCTGTTAAGAGTATTCTATGATGAGGTCTTCTGCAATTAAGAGATTTGAGATGAAATAGTGGGTACAAAAAACCTGAAAACTGCCTGCTAGCTTCAGTTTATTTTCTAGGCCCAAACTACTTAGATTATCAATTAGCTTGAAAAGACTATTTCTTCTTCACATATTTAGATATTAAAAGCGGAAAAGTCCACAAAAAATATAGATTAAATCCAAAACAAATGTCTTCCATATAAATATGAAAAAGATTAGCACAGCCATTACAAAAATAGCATAACATAATTCATGTGTAACAATTGCTTCAGAGTATTTAACCTTTATACAATAGTCTTCACATGTTAATCACGCATTCGAGTTCAGGAGAAAAGCAAGAGTAGTTCCAGCAAGGTCTTTTGCTTAGAGCAGTGTTTCCACTGCCTTGTAGCCCTAAATAAAAATATCTACAGAGAAGCAGGCCAGAATTACAAGACATACTTGCGAAGCAGAATGACTATATACTCATAGGAGTGTGCTACGATAGAGTTCCCTATACACTTAAGCAGGCTGCAAAATTAGTTCAAGAAGCAATGTTTCTCCAATATTTTAGTATTTCTAGTGTATATCTTTTCAAATAAAGTGATGGCTCCTTAAAACGTTCCTTTGTAATCTACTGAAAGGGAACCCTGGCGCTCTTCAGAAAATGTCACATTTAAGAAGAAACTTGCTAAAATGCACAGCTGTTTTACAGGAAATTTTATCTAATCGATTCCAGGCTGATAATAATCCCAAACTGGGCATTCTTTGCATTACACTCTACTATAACTTTCATGCTCCCTAACACCCAGTACGTCTGCCTGCATATAAAATGACCATTTCTCTATACTGTGCTAACCTTTCCACTATGATTACCTTCATCTGTTACTGAAAAATATAATTAATTTGCATTATAAGTTCTAGTGGACAGGAATGCTTGTCTTGATTTTATTTTAAAGCACCAGGGACACATGTGATGACTTACCAATAAATAATATTATAACCTTATGTTTGCATGGTCAATAGCACTATGGTAACTGGAGGCAGAAGAAGGGCGTTAGTTGAATTACTCTGATCCTTTCATCTCACCCAACTGAGACACCAATATTTTTATTGAAATGATATGTCATGCTTATAAAGACAAATCTTTCAACTGTCATCTTTTCTCCTTGGCTAGAAAACCTTATTCATCCCAACTGTGAACTTCCCCATTCTTCAAGTCACATCTATGGCTCTAGCAAGCCCAGTCACTTTGTCCGAGTTGCTCAACAGTCATCTATTAATTTCAGTGTGATTGGAGGATACACTCAAAATATCTCAGAGGACTCTCATGACCTTGTTATATTAGCCCTTCAAATGGATATAAATTTTATTCTATGGTTCAGCAGACATGGGTTCTATTCTTGGTTCTCTGATGTGAATCTAGGGAAAAAAACCGACTCTGAGGGCCATGATATTCCAAAATAGAAGCGTTAAGGAAGGCTTTAAATCTCTGTGTGCACTTCTGAAAAAGTGGCCAGCAAACAGTCCTCATATCTTCTTACCATCGATCAGAACTGAAAGAGAATACAGGAGCACATTTTCTTGGACCATCTACACTGCTGAGTAAAATGGACTCTGAACAGTCTCCAAGCAAAAGTGGCCACACTGATGCATCCCTTGTCGATGGAAGTGTGCTCTGAGTTGTGTGTGGGACAAGCCCTGTTGTATCCCAGAGTGTACAACCTTGCATGGGATTGGCCCTGGCACTCTGGGCAGCTTTTAGCTGTCTCGTCTAGCTCTGTCGGAATGGTAGCTATGATAGCTGCATAAGGGGAAACCCACTAATTTTTACAGATAACTACATCAGGGCTTTTAATAAATATTTGTTGCTTGTCTTCGGAATAAAATTAATTTTAAGCATGTATTCTGGAGAGACAAAGCATCCATGACACAGCTCTCTGAAGTCAATAGTCCAGCTAAATCTATAAAATGAAATTAAATGCTAAGCCAGATTTTCAAAAGATTTGGTTTCAGTTTAACTCAATACCCACTGAATTCAGCAGTAAAAATCCTAGTCTTAGAGGGAGCAGTTTTAGGTCAACACCATTCAGTTTCTTTCTGCATGCTTTTCAAGAACATGTACAAATACCTCCCTCCAAGCATATTTATAGATTTTGTCTCCAGGGCTGCATCTTAATATTGGGGAAAATTTCTGTTTAAAGGTGAATGGAAAGTATAGGATAGATATTCTAAAATCTTTCCTCTTCTGTTGCCTTGTCTGCAAATACACGCATCCTGGGGACAAAAGATTTATTACAAGCTAAAGAGGAACATTTTTGTGGGTGCCCTTTGACAAAAGGTACCAGCACTGCACTGCACAGGAACAAAATAATACAATTTAGCCTATTGTATTCTTGCAAAGGAAAAGGTTAAAGTGGAGAATGAGTTTTTACGGCTCAGCTCAGAGGAAGGATTAGCTAGGAAATGCTGTTGATACCCACTGAACAATACCTACAGTTGCCTTTTGTGTTGTATTAATTTTCAGCAATAGAACAGCAGCCAGGAGAGTTATAAAAGGACATCTGGACCCCCAAATGGCTGACATGTCTATAACATCCAGGTGATTGCCTACCAGGGATCACAGACGTGCATTAAACTTGCTATAAGATAAAATCCTTCCTGAATCTGACCAGTTCAAGCGCCATTTTGCCCTGTCTAGTACCTTCAAACAGTCCCAGATAGCTAGACAGGTATCTTATGAAAAAACTGTTTAAGAGCTCCTCCTGACTGAAGGATGTGGTCTGAGAACTCAACTCAAACTTCTACATGGCTTCCATAGGCATTTTAAAACATTGAAAGGCAGATATGTTTCAAGGATAGTGTTCTACTGAGGTCCTTGGTTCTCACAAAAGATAGAAATTGCTAATTTTTCATTTAAAAAAAAAAATTAAATTAAAACCCCCAAAATCAGGGATTTCCAAATTTACTGACTTTGGTAATGCAGAGGTACAGTTGAGTTACCTGAGCCTGGATAAGATTACGGTGAAGTAGATGGTTTACAGCTGATAATGCAGGGCATTAAGAGCAAGAATAAACCAAAGGGAAATTAACTCGCTGTTTATTAAATCTATGAGGAAATATCCATGCTGAATACCCTCTTTGACCAGTTTTTCAACTATACATAAGAAGGGCAAGAACTCTTGCACTGGACTTCATATGCTTAGGAAGGCTTTGTCTTTCAGTCTGTTATTTTGAGCCTGTAAATTCCAAAATAATGTACAGCTCTGAAGGCCTGGTTTGGGACATTTCAGAAGTGCTTTAGTTGTTTTAGAAAATGTGAAACAGAAAAAACAGTTAAACTTGGAAGAGGGAGGAAGATGGGCATAAGTGGCACGTGGCACATGAAAAGGTTCCAAGCACAATCAGGCAATAAACTTCTTAAGAGATCTGCTGTCTGACATCAGAATATGTTTTGAATGGGTTCTCTAGAAAGATAAAGTAGAAGAAAAAAGTAGCTGAGGACAAACCCATACTCATCACACATGGTCTAATCTTTTTTTTCCAAAAAAATCAGTTTCTTGAGATGTCTCAGCTTGAAAACACAAGCAGTGGACACAGCCCAAATTACTACTGATTCTCAAAAATCATAGCCCAAGAATACCAGAAGGGAAATGTAGTAAGATGTTTAATAAGCTTAAGAAGCATACTTGTTTATGCATTTGTCTTGTTTCAAGAAATTAGATTTTTTAAATATCTGCTATTGGCCATACAGTATTTTGCCTCCTTAGTTTCAGATACTTAATTTAGTCCCATTCTAAATGTTTAGCATGTACGATGGTTTGTTTCCTAATCTACCATGAAAGAAACTCAGAAAATGTTTATATTTATCTTTTTTGTAGGGAAGGGAAGAGAAGGGAGGTAATCACAGCATTATCTCTAATGTAGTTTCATGCTTTCCTTATAGGCATTATTAGATTAATCTGATGGCTCTCAAACAAATTTTGCCACCAGTGATGATCCAAAGACATTTTCAATTATAACAATCCAATATTATGCATATCATGGTTATGACTTAGTAGATGGAAGAACCGTGCAGTAAAAGCCTTCATTGAGGAAGTTTTCTCATATCATTGTTGAACACATTTTCACAAGGATTGATTCAAAGCAGAAATTTGTCTATCAACTTGCATCCTTAGTCTTTTGCTATTTTCACTAGATAAAAATGTCTTTTTTTGCTGTTATGTTTTTTTCCTGTCAAGAAAACAAAATTTAATTCTTTTGAAGTACATGGATAATATCAAGCAGATTATGCCACATTGGCCTATTTTTTCTAGCAAGACCAGGATCCAACCTTAATGCCTTTGCCTCAGCAAAACAACAACTATCAAAGCGTTCCGTGGTTGTTTTTCTTGCTGCTGCAAGTTCTTTGCAGTGTTAAATTAACTGAATGGGTTTTGTGAACAAAATCAGTAGAACAAGTTGTATTTTTCCTGCCAGCATGTTGGCCTTCTTACTTGTGGAGTCTAAGAAAGCTTGTGCTCAGGCTTGCTTTTTTTATCTTCTAACAGACACAGGCTGATACCATGGTTGTTACCCAGTCTATTCCCACCTTTCTCCTTGAAAGGCTTGAGCTGTATGTTAGTAAGCAGCTCTGCCTGATGGATTCTCATTAAGCTGCAGCTTTTGTGAAGGTTTCGCTGCAACCGCCACTTATCTCACACCTGAAGGGATATGCTTCCTGTAAGACAGGTGGGTTTTAAGCATCCTTTTTCTGTCTCTAGTGTTTTCACTCACTCGCTAAAAACTTGTACCAGATACTGGAAGTTATTAGGAGCAGTCATCAAACAGAGGGATATACTGAGCTCTGCAAAGAGTCTTAAAAATCTAGGGTTGGATAGAGGAAGGTGCAGGGAGATCTAAACTCTCTTTGGTGTCAACAGAATTTGAGGACACTTGGTGCATCACAGAATCTGCTTCCTAATGCAGCTCAGAATGAAAATACATTATCGTTCATCTCGGAACAGGTGGAAACAAAACCCTTGCCTGGCTTCTATGGCTTCAGTTTGTATTTTAGGCAAAACCCAGCAACTAATGATCTTCTTCAGAACTGTAAAAACACAGAGAAAAAACAAAGCAAGCCAGTGTTCCTTGTTTGGAGCCCAAAGATATCCTGTAAGAAGTTAGAATTCATCTGCAAAGCCTTTTTTTTTTGTTTTGTTTTCCTTTCTCCTTATAAATCCCACAAGCAAGCAAGCAAAAATAATGGGAGGAAATTCAAGCAATAGATGGACATTTGAATTTTAGCTTATGAATAGAAAGTAAAGTGTCGACATGTGAACATCATTTGCAGCTCTTTGGCTTTTTATGCAATATACTTTAAAAAGTGTAGCTGGTCCTCTGACTTTAGATGTTTGAGAAAGACAGGCTTCAACTTTTATTCATGGAAATATTATGGTCCCAGAGAATTCAAACAGCCTTTATGTATTTGTCAGCTCTAACTATAACCCTATTGCTCTCTCACAGTATATTTAGGGCACACTTGTTTGAAACATGTTACTAGTATCTTCCGGTCTCCATGTTTTAAATATATGTAGTTTCCCAGAAGATGGCAAAATCTTTCTCCCAATAAAGCAACCGTTATATGCAGTCACTGCAGCATAAACCTAAACAATCAACCATCCTTTCTTTACCAAGTTATTTACTACGAAATGCTTCTGTGAAGCTTTACACAAACTAAAGAAGCCTGTGTGCGCACAGATGTAAGTACATATGTGTTTGTGTGACCACGTATAAGATTATTAACATTCTGTACTAGTGTCCATCTGATCTCACACCCAGATGCTGAAGCTCTCCACAGGTACAATATAGCTGCAGAGATTCAGTTGTGGAACCGAGTGCAATTCAATAGCCATTATCTGTGGCAGGGTTAAGATGACAATGCAAACCCCCTGACAATCTGTCATCTTTCCGATGTGATAGCACAAGATTCCTGATGTTTACAAGAAGCCCTGGAATGACTACTATCATATTACAAATGCACTGATAGAGAACAGCCAGCAGAGCTGCTTATAATGCAAATAACAAACCTAATATATTCATGGCAAATAATTTGGGAAATATAGAAGACAAATACATCAGACTGAGATCAATGATCCAGGCGAAGCTGGAAATCATCTCGGGGATCATGACTACAAACTTGCAGGGGTTTATGCATGTGTCTTATTTTATAAAATGCTATTTCCCTTTGGCTTCAGTGGAAATAGTCACTGTCCAAATCTGTGCTGGATATGTTCCCATAGCTGAACAAAGAAGCCAAGAAGACGGACTAATTGTAGAGTCCAGAATAGACAATTCTAAAAGGCTGAAAAAGATTATTTTGTAAGAAAATGCTCTAACCTTCATCCAGAATTTGAGCATGAACAGCACCTAACCCTATTAATACTCTGCAGAATTCACCTCGTTCACCTAAACATGTTTGCTGCAGCATTCAGACTTGATCTAAAATATTTGCAGTGCCTTTCCCTTTTTCTTCCTCCTTTTCCTTGTATATGACCAGTGATAGATAGGACATGGTAAAGAATAATTGCCTGCATTTAAAATGCATACTTTCAAATGTGAGGCTTTATTTTTGGGGTACAATTTATACCTCCATCTGTACATGAATTGCTGGTGGAAATATTAACATTTGAATGGAAAATGACCTGATTTATGAGTATGTGCCAGGTTGCTAGCTATGCAAGTGCTAAATCCACATCCCCGGTTCCAAGGGTAGACAAATTTGCTGAAGCTGTATCTCAGCCGGGATAGAAACATGTTCCATAAATATCTGTTACCACTGGTGGCGAGGTGCAGTTCCAAAAGGCTTGAGATGCCCGATTCTAAAGTAGAAATAACAGAGGTCTGGTACACAGGTATGTTATAAGCAATATTTTGGTGCTGGTTTTACTTCTTTATTTCTAGGAAGAAAGAAAATGAGATTAAGAACGCAGATTCAGAAATATAGGCATTCTCCATTCCAGAA
>VYZV01045920.1:263-24015 GCA_013401275.1 Pandion haliaetus
CCCCGTCTGTGTGCGGGTGTTGAGGCGGATGGACGGACACTTCCCAGGGTTTGGGATGACCATTCCCCGTTACTGCCTGCTCTTTGATACCAATCGCAAGTCAGTCCCAAGCTGCTCGGAGAAAATCCTGACAACTTTTCCTGCTTGTGCAGAACCTTTTCAGTTCAAAACGTCGATTCCTCCCGTGCTAAAAATTGCCAGAAGTCTGTATGTTCAAGTAAAAACACTCTCTAAAGAGAAGCAGTACATAAAAGGTTCCTGTGAAAGGGTTTTAAAATCCCAAATATAGTAGGCGTTAAAAACTATGTAAACATTTGTTGGGCATTTGGACACAATTGTTCTGCAGTTAGGTGACTTTATATGGCGTGTTTTGCCTTCCATGCAAGTCATTTTAAACTGATTTCACGTTAAAATGGATGCACTCTGGTTGCTTGCAACTACCAACACATTACTCAAGGGAGAAGCTGGAAAAGAGTTAAACCATTACAGTGCGAGAGATGAAACAGCTTCCCCCCAAATGTTTGAAATTACATAACTTTTTCCTTACAATTTTATTCTCAAATACATGGTGAAATGTAAAGCGTAAAATCTTCAGAGATGCACGCTGACGCAAATGAAACCCTACTGTAAAACGTATGGCGTTTGCAGCCCTCTCTCCAAACTTAAACATTCTTCATGTATGTTTAGTATAATCCACTGGCAGATTTGTAAAGTAATTGCTCATGTAAATCACCCAGAAACACATTTCCCCCTTAAGTTCTTTTGTAGGATTGTCTGATAAAGCACTTTATGAATAGAAAAGCAATAATTCACATACGAGAGGTGAACTTGTTGAAAATGGAAGGTAAAATATAGTTGCACGATGAGGCACACAGTAGGATCCCTGAGACAGGGAGAGGAGAACTGACAGATTATGTGTGGGACTTCCTCTATACCCATCAGGAGAAAATCAGTTCGGAGCAGCAGAGATGTTTATATATGGAATGCAAAGGAAAGTAATATTAGAATTTAAAGTTCGTTACAAAGTCTGCCTGGATACTTTAGTACTGGGGCCATGCTGGGTAGCACCTCACTAATATATGCACAGAGAACCTTTCCTGGTTTTGTAAACCTTTACTCTTTCTCAAGCTGCAAATGCCATGGCTGAAACACAATTGAAGAGACAAACCACTTTCACAAATTTTTAGTGAATGCAGGATTCTGAAAAGCAAGTATTTTTGTCCTATTCGCATCAATTCAAACACGTTCTCCGCAATTTAGATTTTATTATTGTTGCTGAGTATGTCAGCCTCGAGTGACTGTTCACTTGGCAGATGTCTTGCATATGAAGGGTTAAAATCAGCAGGTATTTTGTCTGATGACTTGGCTAAGCATCTTACAAGCAGGGCTTGAGTGGAAAGTACTTAAACAAGGGTTATTCCTCTTTGCTTCTCCGCTCTAGTAAGACTTATTAATGTCTTTTTATTTTAAACCAGGCAATGATGCCCCCCACACCTTAAATCCCAGCCAGTTCATATGTGTGGCTGTAGCTTTCCCAGATTTTATTCACATTATGACAGACAAACCCTGAAGAAGATGGATAACAATGAAAGTGCAGGTTTCAACACATGTAAGCCTTGATAACAAACACACCCTTTTTCACCTGTAGAACAGTATGAGAGATGTATTTTTAAAAGACATAAGCTTCTTTGTGCACGTGCTTTTAAAATGAAACCGCAAAAGCCGTTCATAAGCAAAGATGAGAAGGGTGAAATATGTCTTCATAGTTTCAAGTAGACAACTCTAATGTAATACTGTATCTCTCAGAAAAAGTTTGTTACCGTATCTTTATAAAAAATGCTTGCATGGTACATTCTGCATTTCAAGTTAAAATAAAGCAGATCAAGAGGACGTCAATATCAATCTCTTTATATTCACCACAAAAGAACTATAGAGAACTTAATAAAGGCAAAAATATTTTCATAAACTTTTTCAGGCAAATTATTTATTTATGAAATAATTTACAAAGAAAATTTTTACCTCATGGCTTAGATACATTGCATATGCTTATGATTGACACAATATGTTCAGGCTCAAAGGCCCGTATAGCCTTTTTTTTTTCCCTTCTTCTTTTTTTTTTTTAATCCTAGCAGGAATATTTCAAAACAACCAACTAATTCATGAAGTCATACAGTAATTGTTTGACAGTTGTTTCTAATATAGAAAAATAAGTTATGTATATTGTTTTCATTCAAATATTTGTTGATTTGTTGTTAGAATCCTTTGACGTTGACAAGCCACAAATTGCATTAGGAGAAATATTGGAGATTTATTTTCATTTATTATCTTCTGCTGTCAAACATTTGCAAAACCAGTTAAAGCAAGTTTGATTTCACTTTATTCAAAATTCATAGTCTGCATGATAGTAGGTTGTTGTTGAAATAACAAGTCCAGCTTTCTGTAATAGATAAGAGCTGAGGAAATGAAGGAAAAGCAGCAAAGAGAGAAGATCCAGACAAAGTGCTGCTTTCACCGAGAGGCATGAACAAAGTAACTTCTAAATAATCCTCCATTTTTTTTTACACTCAGGCACATTCTCCATTGACGGAGAATACAGAGGCCAGCACAGTTGCTTCTTGAAGGAAAACAGCATAACAGTCATTGTTTATCAAGATGACATAACATGCCATTTATGCCTTTATTGTTTAATGCAGTTTCTCTTTTCGTGTAGTTTACTCAGCATAGATACAAAGAGGGATTAACAGTTAAGCATAAGCATACTTGTTTTACAATTTCAGCCTTTTAGTGCATAACTTACTTACTTAAAGTACTAGAGCCTATAATCACAATGATTTTACCTGATGGAACATGCATTTCAGAAATATAATCCAACTGTTTACCCTAACACGTCATAAATTGCAATTCTTTACAAAAACCTCAGAGATTGACATCCATTGCTCTTAAATGCCTGCTGCTTTAGCACACATCATCAAGAAAGTATTTCTGTATTATTCTCCCTCCAGTTGGTAGTATATCACATGAATTCTAAAGACCATTTTCTTACACTGTCTTCAATAATGAGCATTTTGAGGAGCATTTAGTTATGTGTCTGAAGCACTCCAGTGTGAGTTTCTTGGGAATATAAACACGGCAACTTGCAGGATTTCTGCAGACCCACTTCTTTTCCTTGCACAACTTTTGTCACATGAAATCATCGGGAAACTTTTGTTCCCTTTCTTACACTCTGCACAGAGTCAAGTTTCTAAACTTCAAGTTGTGCGCCAAAGGCAAAAAACTACCACTGATTTTCAAAGAAACGAGACTGGGGACCCTAACGATGTGGTTGAAACTTCTCTGAAAAGAGATTATGCGTTGTGATAGACAGGGCAGCGCTGAGAACAGCCAATGAAACAGCATGCAACAGAAGAGCTAATACCATGGCATCATCCCAGATTCAACAGATGTTTTCTAGGGGGATTGGATATCTGGTAATGGGAAATGGAACCTTTCTTTTCTATGTCACTGGTTTTAACACAGGCCAGTAGTGATGGAAAGTCAATAATATCTGATGCTTGTTTGGTAGCTTTCTCCACTGCATGGTAAAAAAAATGTCCTGACCATAGTGCACCATGGCTGGCCAGGACTCCCCAGCACCCTGGTGGCACTGCTGGCAAAAGGGCCTCGCACAGAAATGCCTGGAATCCCTTTTCCCTGTGAGCGGTCTCCCGGGGAAGGATGAGGAACACCAATGGGGCATAGACTGCTCCTGCTAATGGCGTGTCTGCAGATAGTTAAGTAACTATAAAAGATAATTTATCACTTTACACTATCATAAAATCTACTAGAAAATTAAAAACGCTAAAACACCAGACTCCCTGAAATCATTTACATGCAGGAATCCACATAATTGTGTAGATTTTGATCTTAAAAATTCTATGTAAAAGGCATTCATCCAAAGCTCTGAAAAACCTCACATGCACATACACATACATATGGAGTAATATATAATGAGTGTCTCCCAACAAATATCAATAAAAGAGGTGGCAGCGTTCCTTCCCACATTTCAACCGCAAGTTCAGCAAATCAAAACAACCTGAGCCCCCTGTCCTGTCATCACCCCCTGCCAGACAGAGCCACTACCTCTCCCTGCCTCATTTCCATATTCATCTTCCCTCCAGCATTTCCAACATTTCTGGGAAGGTTAATCTGGATTGGTTCAAAGTCCACTGAAGTCAATGGAAAAAAAAAAAAAAGCTGTAAATGAGTTTAGTAATCTTTATATTAGGTCCTGTATGCAAGTATTTTTCAGTCTTATTCCTAAGGTTCGTTGCTATGAAATTGCAGTGTTTTAGACGTAACGGTATTAAAACTCACTACAGTATCTTCTAATATAAAGTAACAATTCTGTACAATTGAGGTGTTTGGCTCAAAAGGAGTTTTCTTTCATTTGATTTCTTGTAAATAGTTTTTTCTTTTCCATTTATGAATTCTCACTGTGTTCAAATCTTTATTTTAATATGACAGACTACAAGCAACATGTTTTTATTGCAGAAAAGATTTATTAACATAGATACTGATGCAAGGTCTCAGATTAAGTTTAGGAAAAGGAAATATCTTTCAAATATATATGTATATTTCACTTTGCAAAAAAGTGCACTTTCCATTCCAATATGAACATCAAATGCATACCCACAATACGTGGCCCAGGAGGTGCAATAATAGCTATCAGGAATCTCAGATACACAATGCACTGGTAAAATTACCAAGATGCTGTCACTATTTCCAATTACAAGTGAAAGGAAAGTAACACAATGAAGGTAAACTTGGCAATGTAACACATGGTCTTTAGTGGTCTCTATCAGTCTCCTATGAAGCTCTTTCAAACACTCACAAAAGGACATACAAATAACTACCTTCAACAAAACTAATATATCTAACTTTCAAAATGTGCAATGCTTTGTGTGAGGATGGCCTTGACCTTAATCTGGCCTTACCCTCTGTATCATGAACCAGCCCACCTTGCAGACATGATCTGATGAACCACTGCATGCCAGGAGTGTTTACTGATAGGTGGAAATTTGACTTGCATAAGCTCCTGAACTTGGACTGGGGAATTGTTAGAGGAAAAGGAAGAAAGGTCAGCGTGTTCACAGAATTAGAGAATCACAGAATGGCTGAGGCTGGAAGGGACCTCTGGAGGTCATCTTGCCCAATCCTCCTGCTCAAGCAGGGTCACCTACAGCCAATTGTCCAGGACCCAGTTCCTCCATTTGAAGACTTCATATTTCTTCAGTAGACTACATGGCTGCTATAACTTGTTCCTGAACTGAGACAACTCAAAGTAGTTTCTAATCTGAGTGAAAAGTGCACCCTGACCCGCTTTCTGTCTGACCTCTGCAAAGGAATAAATACACATCCACAACTCTGAAATTCAAATATGATACTTCTTTTAAAGCTTAGTCTTTGGAAACAGGTAACCTAACAAGAATGCCACCTTGGTTAACACTAAGGCTTGTTGACACCAAGATTAATATAAACCACGTCCTTTAGTTGTGAAATGGCAGTGCCACTGTCTTTGTTGAAAACATGAAACAACTGTAGGCATTCTTTAAACTTACTCAAGAGCTTGCTTAATTTTCCTCAGTGGTTATCACTCTTGAAAGAGGATTTTTTTGGAAATAGTCATTCCTTTAGGGAAGAGCACACCGACCTACACAAGTGGCAGCAGCCTTAGGTGATTTGGTTCTGCTCTCTCACTTAGAAACCTCATTTCTGTTCATACCTCTCACTCTCCAGGAGCTAGATCACATGCCCATATACAAGGTTTTACTGAGCACAGCGTGAATCAGGCAAAAATAATGCTGATGGATCAGCATTCGTTTACACTTGGGATCTTGATGTGGTGAAGTGGAGATCATGACCCAGAAAACATGTGTGTCCTTGTCTACTTCAACGCCTGGACAAACTGCTCACACAGGACAAAAAAATAGTCTTTACTACTACTTTTTTTTTTCCTCCTTCTTGACTCCACTGCTTTTAGTTCCTTTCATTGCTCACATAAAACAGACAGTTACCTTATGACATACTAAAATATTTATGTTAGACTTCTTATTTAACAATGGTCAGAAAAACCCTTAATAGGCTGGTGAAAAACCTGGACAGTTTTGGCAATTTTGCTGTATATATTTTTTTTCCACTCCGTGTATGCATCAATGGAACAAAAAAACCTAAACCAAAACAAAAAAACTCAACTCAAACCAAGTAACTCATCCCTGACCAATCCCTCCCCCCCTTAGTTGTTTAACATTGCAAATACACTGATATTATTGACATTAACATACACATTGAACTAAGGATCATTAGCTATTTTTAAACAAAGGAAATAAATAAAGCTATGTACTACATCATGACTAACACATGAAAGAGTCGCTCATACAGTGACTTGTAAGTAGAACATTTGTGATTAATAGCTTTATTTTTGTGGAAGGAGGCACCTTTCTGAATGACTGTTGTGGAGGATATGGGCAGAAAATAATCTGGACTATTTAGGAATCAAAGCAGTAAAAACAAATATGGAGAATTTGAAAGATATGTCTAAGAAACGACTATGTGACTTTCATGAGCCCTTAGTCACAGAAGTCAGAACGGCTTGCACATAGGAAGCATCCCTGGAGGTAATTGTACTGGTGCCCTATTTCTCCCTGTCAGGAGCTAGAGACAGCCCAACTAGCAATCCAGAGATGCAGCGAGCAAGCCACACACTGTGATGCAAATTCAGTGCACTTAAAAATGAACTCCTATTTTTTGATGAATGCAGGTGATGCAACACACAGAGTGAACCCAGACCAGCGATGGGGTGTGCATTCTCAAGATCAGGCACAAAGAGAGAGTAACACCTTGGAAAGTGTAGAAAAAAACCCCCACTTTTTAGAATTCTGCACATCACTTTTTGATTTGACTTTCACAGGCCTAACTGAGGGTGTGAATCAAAATAAGGGACCCAAGTATGAAAATGGAAGTGCCTGACTGAAATAAGCTACAAAGGGTAGCTTTTAGGGAGATGTGTACACCTAGGATGCTAATTATGACAAGCAGCCCAATGAGGCTGTCAGGCAGAGGGAAGTAAACAAAAGGATGCACCAGAGAAAGTAGCACCTCTCCTATAGCAAACTTCAAGTATCATTCAGAATCTTGAAGAGATGCATTTTAACACAATCTGTGTAAGGAGAAAGTCCTTTTTTTCCCTTCCTCCATAATGCCATTATTGGAGATATGCAAGCGTCAGAAGAAAAAAAGGCTACTTGGGAAGGGCTCATGCATAACAAATTTGTTTTCCCCCTTCCCCATCAACTGTAATTACAACCATTCAGACAAAGCTGGTTTTCCCAGTAGGACTGGCTGAAAACGCACTTCATTTACATGGCCTAATTGGGCTTTTTTGGCTAAGGTTATTCTGTACACTGACACTAGGACTAGGTACTTAACATTGAACAGTACATTATTGTGGTATTGAAGTTAAGGATTTCATTACTTTGAAGTTAGAAAATTCAGAATGAAGGTGTCTCCTTTAACATTAGTGCTTCAGTAGTGTGTATATGCATAAGAATAATATTGGTAATTATATTGGCCCCAAACAGTTAAGAGTCTGCAAATTAAACAGGCAGTCATTTTATTTTCTTATTTCTTTAGGAAAGAAATAAATAAGAATTTAGATTTATATCCAATTACATGAAATGTTGGATATGTAGTCCTGTGGCCTTCAGAAATCACTGCAGTGAGCAGATCAGCTGATTTGTGAAGATCTACTACAGAAGCTATTTAGGAAAAAATCATCTGTTTCTATATTCTGCTCTTTGCATTATGTAAGAGTTGGTTATTTTTGTCTTTTATTATTTTGTTTGTAACTATCTTGTCTCACTCAGCAAGACACACGGTTCATGAATATGTATCTTACAACCTTTTCTAAGCCAAGTGCACAGGTTTAGTTTCAGGGCCTTCCATACTGTACATGTCCTCTACAATCAGAGAGGTTTTGCACAGTCATCAGTGCAAATTCAAGCCATGTCTAGAAAGAAAATTTACATAAATATTTCACCAGGCCTTAGTGTAGACCAGGTTCCTGCAGCTGAACCTGTTTTTCAGCATATTTAATTGCCACAGTAATTAGAACATGAGGGTTCAAATCCACAAAGATATTTGGGAGCCTAATTCTCATTAATTTCAATTGAGAGATGGCACTTGCATCTCTTTATGGATGCAGAAGACACAGAAACCTCAAGAATCTTATCTGTTCTAAAACTCCCAGACAAATATTGCTATCAGTTTCTTCAGAGCAGCAGGAATTTTATTTTAATTCCTGTTGAAGGTATGTCTTAAGCACAGGAAATTAAATGTTAACAATGGAGGCTGCATTCGTCTCTCACCTCCTTTCCACCCATCCAGCCCTTTTGAACTGCAGGAAGTTCCCAGATCACAGGGTGTTTTAGGAAACTCAAAAAGCAAAACAAGATATTCTCTGGTGACCACTGGAAAATGAAGCTGGCAGGTTGTGCTCTTTTATGGTCTGGTAAAAAAAACTGAGGTTAGTGGGAAGAGCGTGGCTCTATACCCCTACCTAATCCTCAGATGTAAAGAGAAATCATGACCACACATCCAGATGAGAGCTCTTAAGACTGAAGTTTCTGGACCTGCATATGACTGTCCAAGTCTGGGCTGATGCCCAAAGGCCGGACCTGCCATGCGGTCCTCCTCCTGGCCACACATCCATATCCCTTTGCTTGTGCTGTGCCAAAATTCATGCAACTGCACTGTAAGCCATAAAAGGGAACTGATCCAGTAGAAAATGACCTTTTTTATCTCTTTCATTAATTGCCAGTTCAAAAATATGGTATCTGGGACAGGGAAAAGGGTGGGACTTCCTTTTTTGATAGGGACTTTGTCATGAAACAACAGCCAACCTTTGGAGGCATGTCTCCAGAGTCACCTGTGTGGGCGATGGAGAGAGTGATGACTACCATTAACTGCCCTTTGGAGGAGTTTCTCTCTCTTCATCCCTAACTACTGAAGAAGCTCAGCCTCTTAGTTTAAGCAACTAGGGATGTTATTTATGTGATATGACTACACACCCAGAGTTACATGATTAATCACAATCTCCCCACCTTTCTGCTTTAAAAGTTCAGTTTGAGCTTTCCCTTGATATGTCACGTAACTGTAATGATACTTGCTAAATAAATGTTAAAAATAGGGAAAGTATATCTCACAAAGATAGAGCTTAAAGCCAGAAGAAACCATTAAAAGCTCTGGTTTGCCTTTCTGCTTAATTCTGGCCACAGAACGCTCAATACTGGCTGTGCCAGGGCTGTAACTGCAGTGTGAAGATAGTATATCTTTCTAAAGATGTCTGTCTTGATTTAAAGACTTCCAATGATGAAGGATTCACTGCACTCCTAGGTAAGTTCTTCCAGTGTTTAATTACCATCACTCTTAAAAATGTCCCTAACATGATTTAGTATAACTTCAACTTCCAGTTCTACTTTGTTTTTATTTTATTTTATTTTATTTTATTTTATTTTATTTTACTTTATTGATCTGATTTAGCCAAATAAGACCCTCTCTTCCATGTATGGACTTATAGACCATAGTTTCATCACCAGTTAACCTTCTTTCCCATAAAGCAAGCAGAGATGTTTCCTTCCTCTCTCATCCTGGATAATTTCACTTATTTTTTCTAAGTCTTTCATCATTCATTTAAATACTTTTTGAAGTAGAGACACTACAACTGGTCAAAAGTTAGAGTTATTCTGCTAGTTTTCAAACTTCAGTGCTTATCTATACTTCATAAGTATTTGAGGTTCACATATCACTAATATAGACATAAAATATCTGTCCAAGCAAGTGCCCAGGGATGTTTTTTTAAAATTTAGACATATTTGTCAATCAACAATTAATGTTTCAAAATCACTTCTCACTCTTTGTAGAAAACTGATTTGTTCTTTGGTTGTTGGTTTTTTTTTAGTTGAAGCAATAAGAAGCTTTCTGTGATTTGTTTTCTTTGATTTATGTGTCAAAATTGGAAGAAAATCTTTAAAGACTGAAAATTATTGAAACAAGCACAGCATACTTCATCCTCAGAAATCTCATGGCAAAAGTCACTCTAGTCTAATTTACTAGAGCTCCTAAAAATAAAGGATTTCCTTTCTAATGGTAAGAAATAATCAGTCATTAGTTGTAGTTTCTGTCATAAGCCTGGACAGCAATGTCACTAAATAGTACAGTCATTTTTTTATACTGGCTATTATTACTTGGGCTTTAACAAGAAGATCCTAGGAAGGATTCTGCCTGCTGAGACACCAAGTTATAATCTTTCAAATGAAGCCAAGCCAATAACTATTCCCAGGGCAAGGGAAATCTGCAGGCACTAACTAGGTTAGTGGCTATTACAGTCTGCATTTAATCCTGAATATGATAGATAGGCAGGTGGGAGTGGGACTGAGGGGCATATTTGAACAGCAGAAGAAACGGTTCTTCTAAGATGATAACAAACTTGTGACAGCATCTTGAACAACTTTGTTGTCATTTAAGCCAAAGCGAGTTGAAGTAATTTATCCCTCTGAAGGAGCCAAAGGTAAGGTTTGCACAGCTTTTCTCACCATGAGAACTTCTAAGCCAGGACACCTGCATCAAGCAGGCTCACAGTGGGAAATCTAAGTGACGAAGAAATGAGGAGTTGGCCTGTGCGTCCCTTTGCTGCAGTGAGAGCAGGTCTGCAGCTGCCTTGGGCCCTCCCAGGGCACCATGCATGGCATTGCAGGGCAGTGCCCGTTTGATGGAGATGGAACTTACACCTCTCACACGTGGATGTGAGGTGCTTCACAGACTGAGTACCCATTTGTGCACCAGTGTCAGCAGATTGCTACCCCTTCCTGTGCTGGTGGCCAGCGTTCGTGGTGTGCCCACTCCGCTCGAGGTCCATCACAGGTGACCAAGGTGCCAGGAGGACAGACAGCTTCCCAGCCATCCCCGTGGCTCACAGACCAGACCAGCTCCTCGTAGACTTTTGACAGCTGACTGCCAACAGAAATGTGCCACAGCATGAAACTTCATCTGTGGGTGGCACAAAAACCACAAACAGGTCACTGTGCCACCAGGTTTCATTCCAGGCCTCTGCCATCTCTACGGGAGCTGTTAACCAGTTGGTCTCAAGACCTATGCTCAACAAAAGGGGCTTGGGTGGTGCTGACTGAATGCATGTTTCTAGTTCCTTGTGGTTTTCCAGAGAGTATAGTGGTTACTTTTGCTCCAATCTGAAGGCACTGGGGATTCAAGGTATTTGGCACCTCAGTGTTTATTGAGGACAAGGTTCCTGTGATGGCTGGGCATTGAAGAGCCGTGGGTGTCTGTCGTGGAGCACACCAGCCCAAAAGGCATTCATGTACGCAGACGATGGAGGAGGATTGCAAACACAAAGGACAAAATGGACACGACATCCAGTGAACAGATACAGACATCAGTGAAGAGGGTGCCACACTGGCACAGCAGCGCATTCAGTGGCATGTTCATTCCCATGCTTTTCTGCTTTTGTCTAGGCAGATATCTTAAGAAGCTTAAAAAAATTTAATTGTTTAAATGTCATATATAAAATATGACTTATTTTAAACAAGGTGTGTGTTTCAACCAGCTCTTTGACATTAAAAAGGCAAAAAGCATATTTTGTCTCACAACCTGCTTAAAGCAGAACAAAAAGCTAAGTTACAACTCCTTGCAAACAATGAAGGCAATAAATACAGTAAATTACTGTTTTATGTGAGACAATATACTAATGTTAACTGAAGCAATGGAATTAGAAAACAAACTCCCTCTGGGAACAATTCTCACACCCCTGTTTTAGAAGGAAGCAGAGTTTACTCGTAAATAATTTAATGCATTTACTCCTGCTAGACTGGACTGACAGGTCTTCCATATACTGAAGCTTTGCTTCTCTGATAATTGCAAACTTTTTGAACTAAGAAAGCTGTCAACTAGCAACGTCTGCACAGTCACTGTAGGACTATCTAGGAACATATAAATGTGCTATATAACATAGTATTACTGAATTTTGTTGTCATGCAGGTCACCATTTAGTAATAATAATATTCCTTCAGACCTGCTTCTGTTGTATGTAAATAATCTCCCATTCAAAGTCATATAGCAATCCCTTAGCAACTGTAACAGTTGCTTACATGGACAAGCAATACAAAGGAAAATACACATTATTGGCTGGTTTTTTTTAATGCAGTTTAGCAACTAGAAGAAAAAAGGAGACAAAGCAGCTGAGTCTGTAAGTACAGCATGATAACCTCTGCTGCACAGAAGTACAAAAGAACCAGAAGAACAGAAGCAAGAACTGCATAAATTGTGTTCCCTGTTACCTGCCTCAGAAAGCTGCCTCACAAAATACTGGACTTTGCTCTTATATTTGTTTACACTTCCTCTTCATGTTTAATTTTCATGCCACGTTTTTACCTGCTTTATTCACAGTGTTGATACATATCTTCTCTCAACTCACAGAAACAGATTGGATTCAGAGTTTGTCAAACCTTCTGTTTTCAGCACTTAAGAGTACAGAGTTATCATATCAATGGCTTCTTCTAACCCCCTTCTTTTTGACTTAACCTTTTTCTGTTAACCACTCAAATGCATCTTCATATGCATGCTATGCACCATCTAGCTCTAACTTCAACCTTCATTGTGGCTTTCCTTCTCACAGATGACTCTCAGGCCAAATTTCCTAAGAGCCAAGCAGAAGAGAACTTGGAAACTTGTTGCTTGACACAAGGATGAACAGTAAGAATTTTGGCACTGATTTTTCCCAGAGATTATTATTCACAGTTGCTTATTCTGTGAATGGTCAGGGCCAATCCTGGAGACCATAGGCACAGATCTGTCAGCATTTCAGAGCCTCCTCTGAAGCTAATTTGTAGCTGTGCAAGACTGCTATTTAGGCTGGTCACTAAGCAGCTGCAAGCCTCGCTCCAACCTCAGGAGAGGAGACCATTAGGAGCATTGTGAAATAGCTGAGTAACCATAGCGCGGGGGGAGGCCAGCATTCCCGACACAGCTCTAACACTTATCCTTCCTGAGGAGCTCCCCAAACCACTCCCACCGGCGCAGGAGTTACCACTCTCCCTTTGCTGCAACCCAGCGAGCTGGAGGAAGATCTGATGCTGCTGCCGTTGCCGCTGCAACCCTCCCACAAATTCCAGCAGGGAAAGACAGTGAAAATTATCTGGGAATGAGCTGAATCAGCTTCTTTTGTGTCGGCGCCTTGGCCGCACCCGCTGTGTGGCCAGTTCCACCCAGCACTCATCAGCTTCTGAGTAGGAATTGGGGAAGGCTTGTGTGTTTGTGGACTTCCCTCCGTGCTGGGAGGGCGATAACCTGGGTCTGCGACTGAAAGGGCTAAATTTAGGTCTCTGCCTTGGGTTCCTCATAGGCAAAGATCAGATCTCACCACCTCCATGGGATAATGGAATGAGTTTGTAAAGGCCTTCACAAGAGATACAGTTGTGAGGTGCTGATTCTGCTCTGTTCAGGATGTCCAGGAAACTGGCCAGTGCTATTAGCGCAGGAGGGTCTGGGCTTGCAAATTCCTTGGTCAGTGGTCATGTGCCACATTCTTCTGAAGATGGGGAGAAAAGCACAAACCTCAACACAGTCATCTCGGGATCTGCCTCTGCAGAGAAAAACAGCAGCCCAGCAGCTGGTGGCCCCCACCTTTTACACTTATAAATTAGCGATGCATGAATGTGCTCCAGAACCGTTTTACAACCACGCTCCTAAAAGTTCTGGGGCACACACACCTGAGTCTAATCACAGTGTCTTAAAACATTTTCAAGTATGAAAAGTGAAGGGTTGATAAATTGCTTTTGGACGCTCATCTCAAGTGTATGACGCCAGCTCAGCAGCTATAACCATTTTCAAGTTGCAATATCTTTATCTCTGATGCCCCACCCTAATAGGATTTGCACACACTCTTTCAGAGGGGAGGAACAGATATCTGCGCTCAGGACAGTAAGGGCCATACAGCATCCAACGTCAAAGAAAATAGGAACAGCACGTTGAATAACTGGTTTGTTGTGTATGCTTCACCTAGGTTAATTTAAGTGGATCATCACCCTCTTATTGTATTCTTGTTTCCTAGAAATGTCCTGGAATGGGCACGTTTATGGTGTCCTGCTGATATGAACATTCCTACATTTGTCAAATATAGTACATTGCTGCCACTGATGTTTTAGCTTGTGTCTGATTTAACTGAATAGTCAAACTTGAAGTGGATAAACAATTTGTTAGACTTACTCTAATTTTTGTTCTTTTAAATCTTTTATGGGTTTGGGTTTTTTTTGTACCATCTAGATGAGACAAGGACTTGCTACAGGGACAAGAATGAGACACTGCAAGATCTTTCAGGGTTTCACAGAGGAGCACTGTGATGTGCCTGTCTGATATACGTGACCCTGTGTTAAAGAGACTTTTGAAAGGGTTCCTGCTGCTGTTTACTGGGTATCAAATTATGTATATGTGCTTATTAAGAGAATAACATGTGAGTTTGCCTATAATCATTGTAGCTAATATTATCATACCTCAAAGAGTAAATGTAAACATTTCTCAATACATTTACAATGTGTTTACTTTGTTTATGTGAATAAACTTCCTGTATAATTATGGGCATTTTCATCCTGGGAGCACACAAGGGCTTAAATTTACAGATAAGCTTAGTCTCATCTGTTTTACTGAACTACTGGAAGTTCAGCCAGTACATTTTTTTCATATGTGGGAAAGAAAAACATTTTAAATGTGAAAAAGCGATCATGCAACTACAAGAGGTAGCAATCAGGGCTTGAAACTCAGAATATCTAGAGGAACACACTAAAAATTTAAAAAGACTTGACTTGATTTCAAACTTTTAGCTCTACCCAGCCTCCTAAGGACTGGGAAAGTCCTTCTGATATATGCCTGAATCATGCCTATATTAGAGTGTTTTAATTATTACATCTCAGAGTTGTTACAAGAACACAAATATTCTCTATTGCCATCTTCATGAGCCAGAGTGACAAAAGCAGAAATCACCTATAAATGTTAAACCTGGAAATATTCAAATTTGTGCATCTAGGGTAAAATATTCTTAGAATTTATGAACAGCATTAAATAAGTTATTATCTAATATACAATGGCAACATGGGTTTAAGTATTTTTTCTTGTTTAATTCTTGCTTCATCTCCAACAGCTGTGGTTTAGTAAAGCGTCCAACCCCGATAAAAGTAATTCCTGTGATAGAAGCTATACCACAACACTTGGCACGTTGTTCTAATGTTAAAAACGTGTTCCCTATTTCTCATGGAATTTGTTTAGCCTCTCCTTCCAGCCATTAGATCGTGTTATGTCTGCTAGACTGAGGAACCCTTTATTATCAAATTTTGTTCCCATCTGTATATATACATTTCAGTTAAATCAGACCCTTTATGTCCTCCCATGTATCTTAATACTCTAGGAACCCTGAGCTCTCCTTCTCTCCACTAAATCATGAGCAGCAGAACTGGACACAGTAATTTCAGTGCAGTGGTAATTTAACCTTGGCAAATGAAGATTTCCAAAACAGCTTTTTGACTACAACATCGCTGTCCCAACTCATATTAAGCTGACTATCCAGCTCAACCATCTAAGACTTTTTCAGACCATGACCTCAATTCTTTATGGATTACTTTCCTTGTTCTTGTGTTCACAACATTGCATTTTCCCATCCTGAAACATTTTGGTTCACCACAACTAGCTTACTAGGTCATTCTGTACCAATGGCCTGTCTTCTGTGTTATTTATCTTCCTTCCAATCTTTGCACCATCTAAAATGTATAACTCTTATATCTCACCCAAGAAATTGCTAAAAGTGTTATAAGCAGCAGGCCAGGATAACTGGTGGTTGCAAAGACTCAGTAAAATCAAAGTTTCCTGTTTTATTAGTACAGTATTAGTTTTATTTCAGTCCTCTCTTTTTTCCCATTGTTCCCTAGCCAACTCTTTAAAGGTTATTACATACGTGTTATTTGGACTTGCTGATTTTAAAATGCCTAATTCTAGTAGCTCTGTTTATCATCATCCTTCATCACTCTTAAAGTAAAAAGTATTCTATTAATATATAATACTATCACATATTTTTCCTTCAAACACAAAACATACACACTTATTTAGCACTTTTGCTCTTTCTTCAATGGTCAAATTTTGTTAATAATCAAGCAACACTGTCATTTTGATTCTGTTTGCCCTCAGTACTCCTAACACATTCTTTTTGTTACCTTTTAACTGCGCTGGCCCATTTTCTTCCCAAGTTCTTTTGCTCCCCACCTCAAATTTGTATACTTCCTAACAACTCATTTATTGTCACTGCTATCATCTTTCTATTTCTTTGTATAAGCAGATAGGCAGCTTTAGATACATACATGCTGGAAAAAAATTGAGGACTATTTTATATTATTATAATCTTTACATAAGATTAAATTTCCCTTTAAGCCAGACTATTTTTCTAATCCTCTAGACTTCCCTTTTGACTTGGAGAGTGGTGAAACCACTAGTAGATTCAACCAGTAGAACAGTTTCTGGAATAGTAGATCAACTTCTACTGCTTCTTCTGAATTATTATATGTATTCTTATGCTTACTTCCACCCCCACCCCACCTTCACACACAGAGGTTTGTTTTCCATGTAGAAACACACATGGCAGCAGGGAGAAACCTAGGGAAGTACTAATGAAACAGAGGTATGATACAGAACATATAATTAGATGTGAATTTGTAGTGTAGTATGGCAGCAAAAGAGCATAACTGACGGAAGTATCAACTATTCCAGGGGACGAATAGTGTAAGATTATTTCCCTATAGCTCTGGTCTGACCACGGACAAATTATTATATTCAGTCTTGGGCGCCTCCTTAGTAATTTAGAAGGAATTCAGAGAAGAGTGACAAAAGTGATTACATGTTGATCAAATAAGACTGAGGCTATGGACACGTGAAAAGAGCTCAAGGCTTGAGCCTGGAGCAAGTTGAACCATTGCATCTCCATATAAAGAAGCTGAGTGTGATTATATGTATACAACACAATCTAAATACATAACTCTGTACTATATATCTACAGAGGGTTACATTTAAAAATTTATGTTAAAAGAATGTTCAGGTTGCAAAATCAAGCATTCAAGTGGTAGGAAATGCCTGTGCAATTTTAATTCAGTCCCTTTGCGAATATTCATGATGATACAGCCTGTAGCTGTATGATCCATCAACAATGTATTTTTCCATACTCACATCCTGGCTCATGTTTACCTCCTTTTGTCTGATCCCTGTTTTGGTCTTCTGCTTGCCACAGCTCCTGCCCTCCCCTATCTCTTATCCTCTGCCCCATCCTCTGCCTAAGACTTCTGTTTGACCATAATCCTTGCTCCTTAAGCCTCTCTTTTTGCTTGTACCTCTTCTTTCTTCTACTCTTCTCTTGGCACTTTCCACCTTCCTCATCTCTCCACGTTAGTCAGATCATTCTTCTTAACCTCCTACAAACATCTTAGCAAAGGGAATGCTGAGAACACAAAAAAGCCCAATTTCCTGCTCTCATGCATGATATTCAGGCCCACAAAGGCATGAACAGCTGGGACAAAAATGACAAAGGCTTTTTCTACCCTTTCAGCCATCTTAAAGTAAGCTCAGTCACTCAAGGGGAGGTACAGTTGTATCAGAGCTCTGTTGTTGTGGAGTTTGCTGAATTAAGGTAGAAATTTTGAAGAATGTAACCAGCATAACAAGGGTCTGTTAAACCTGTGTAAGTAGTGGATTTTTTTTCCCCTGGAATTGCATAGTTTGACAGAGATGTCATGGGATGGCAAAAAGCATAGGCCTAGTGCTAGGGGTCATCCTCCCCAGAAACCAGAAGTCAAGCGTGCGCTGCAGGGCATGTGTCTGTTACAGCTTCTCAAGAGAAAGGAATGTATTTTTTTCTCTCTTGTGATAGATTTTCTCCCCTTAATCCCAGTCTCAGAGAAGGCTGACTTGTGCTGTTCAATACTCTCCAAAAAAATAAGCTCAAGACTTTCATGTAGAGAGTAAAAATTCTGTCCAAATGATCAAAGTTCAACTTAGCAGCATGAAGCAAGACTGTAACAAGAAGTAATGGGAAGCCATAACTGTAGATGGGTCTAACAGCCCTACCTATACCATTGAGAGAAAAACTGGCGACACAGTGGCTTAGGGGAAAATGTAACACCCTACAAATATCTGGCAGGTAAAATGGAAAGGATGGACAGAAATTATTTAGGATTCCCTGAGAGGAAGTTATAGCATGAAACAGTCCTATGAAATAAGCTCATATGGGAACTAATGCAAACCCTTTACATTTTTTTTCTGAGCAAAAATATGAAGTATAGCACAGGGAATCACTGCATTGAGGAGTAGTTGGGCTGGATGATCTATTAGAACTTTTCCATCTCTTTCTTCTGTAATTAATGGTAGAAGATTTACCAGCAACCAAAAAGAAAAAAAATAAAAGACAGAAGTTCCCTCACCCTGTCCATCCAGGCCCTGTCTGTCTCATTAGGTGGAGACTCTGCTCTCCTTATGTATCAGAAGAGAGAACATATCAAGAAGCTGAAGAAACATCTTCAGCTGATAAAAGAATTGCAGACCCTAATGGTGTAGCTGGCACCAAAAGGCAGCCAAGCTTCTTCCTGTAACTAAAGAAGGAACATTTAATGGAAATTCACATACGATAAGATTAAAAAAAAATCAAGACAGTACCTTTACTGCTGTGTAGTTTATGCAGTCACTTGAGAGGAAAAAAAAAGGAGTCCAACTGTATTTTAATGGTTGCATTAGAAATGGACAGGATTATACTTTACAGCTTTTATACTGCTTCTACACCTTGTAGAGAAATGTACTATATAAGTTTTCAGTTATAATTTAAGGATTTAACTTCTAATCTAATCTTCTAGGTGAAAGAGCCTTTAGTTCTCCACACCTACATTCTTTTGAATGGGTGAGGACAGCCTGAAAAGTATCTCCTAAAAATTAATAACATGTAGTCTGCTCAATTTTTCCATCTCACTCTTTCCTCTTTTCCCAGTTCTCTAAGAGACCCTTATTTTATGAAGTTAAATAGCCTTAGAGTGAAACAACTTACACATTCTTAAAGGAAATTGTTTCCTGATAGAAGGTTCTTCAATACCAGCTGCTTCAGGTGGAGACAAATTCCTTTAGGGGATTAAATACTTTTCTAAATAATACCTAACATAACTCTTACAAAAGACTATACTCAATCATGCATGGCCAGCCTTCCTGATCTCATAAGATACATGATAAAACTTCTTATGACCCAGAGCCAGAAGACATTTAAAGCCTCTGTCAGAGACCTGGTGGATGGGGAGACTCTGAAAGTAGTTTATGGGTGAGAGATGGCAACTGTTTCCCAAGTGGCCCAGGACTGGAATAACTGGCTCCAGCATGGGGTCCAAAGGTGATTTGCCGGTGTCCATCACAGCTCACTTCTTCCCACAGGGAGGACTCAAGTTACTTAGGAGGTCCCATGGTAGTAAAGCCACTATGAAGAAAGCCAGAAAGTCCCTGCCTGGAGTCATTCTCAAATGTGTGAAAACTGCAGTGGGAGGTGCAGATCTCCTCTCTGGTGACCAGCAATAGGACACGAGGAAATGTAAGGAAGCTGCATCAGGGGAAGTTCAGTTGGACATTAGGAAAAGGTTCTTCACTGAGAGGGTGATTGGTCACTGCAACAGGGTCCCCAGGGAAGCGGTCATGGCACTAAGCCTGTCAGAGTTTAAGGAGCATCTGGACAACACTCTTAGTCATACGGTTTAGTTTTAGGTAGTCCTGCGAGGAACAGGGAGTTAAACTCAATCCTTATGGGTACCTTCCAACTTGAGATATTCTATGATTGATTCTATGACTCTATGTATGTACATTGGGCATCACAGGTTGGGTAGACATCTACAAGACAATAATAGTAATCTACTGTTACAGAAGAATAGGAGTTATATTTACAAATCTTATTGAGATGTGTAAAACTACCACAGACAGAAAAACAGTAATTATGAAGTGATAAATAACCTTGTTCTGACTTAGAGATGGGCAGAATAGCTCTATGGGTTAACAAACTTTTTTTCCCACTTCTCAGCAACTTTCAGCCTCAGTAGTGGCCATAGTGGTAGGACCTAGTGGCATTTCTCAGTTTTGCATCATGCAACATACCACTTTGAACTGTCCTGTGTATCACCAGTGGCAAATGTGGAATTGGATTGTTCCTGTCTGAGTTCAGTTCATGTCCAGATTTACTGCTGAACAAATGAACCTTTGACAATTTTGGCTTGAAAGTCTTTACTGTCTCAAATTCCATGTTATTCTGTTTTCTCTAACTTATGAGCTTTCCTTTATGTATTATTTAAATATGCAACTATACATGATAAAACTTTTCAATACATATTTTACTTGTAACTGCTTCCCTGTTTGCCAAAAGTATTTCTTAAATCCACCTTCTTCCACAAAGTCTCTCATCTCTGATCTATATAAAAAATGCATATCATGTTAACTCAGATTTATTAAAAAAACAAACCTGCTCAGCTCTAAGATTAACACATATTCAGATCACCATATGTATAGTTTGTATTTAAGGTCTGTCTGTCACAGAAGTTGCATATTCAGAAACGATGTGTTCCTGTTATCTTCTACATTGAGCTAAATAAATGTGATCCTAAAATAATTATAGTTGAAAAAGCTTGAATCCTGAAGCTCACACAGTATCTTCGTTGAAGCAAAACCGAATGATATAAAAGGAGTTTTGAAAGAATAAATTAGAACATTGACTAGAAAATGATGCCTTTATATTTGCTTCCTCTGGGAATCAAGGAGACACGAGTGAAAATCCAGGGGGCAGTTCCAGGGGAAGAATTGTTTCTCTTTGTGGAAGGAACAGGTTTGCCTCATGTATGAGGAGAAGAAAGCTTGTAGCTCCCTATTCCACTGGCACTTTATAACTGCAGGTGGCTGGTATTCCCCATCCCCACCTCTGCTGCTCTGCAGGTCTGGAGCAGCTGATGTTGGCCAACAACCAACATCTCTTACTGTCCTTAGGTGTTGATAAATACCATAGGTGTGCAGATACAGGACCAAGGTGCTTTTGAAGGGGCAAATTCCCTGAAAATCATTATAGATAAGAGGGGTGGGAATGGATGGAGAGCTGGTGTGTTTCTGGTTCCAGTCACTGCTTCTGTGGGAGTAATCACTGAAACCCCTAGCAGTCCCCCCACTTCTTAAAAGTCATCCCAGCTGAAACTGAGTCTTTTCAAGGTTTTGTGATTGGCACCAGGATCTGAAGAGGTGCACAGGGAACTGGTCAGGGTTCTGCTCTCGGCTGTTTGGGGCAGGATTTCTCAGTATGTGGCCAAATAATAGTAGCTGTATTAGTACATGAGGGAGAAAAGTAGACCTGCTACATAGTGCGATCTTTTTACATCAACAAATAAATCATAATACAAAGACAGCAAGCCCCAAAGGTCTTTTATTCAGGTGTTGTAAGTTTTTTTTTTTTTTTTAAAGTAATTTATTTCAGGTAGACTCTGTTTAAAGAAAATGTTCTTGGAAGACAACTCAGCAAGCATATTTAACATTAATGGGATTGGGAAGAATAATTTATGTACATTAGAAAAAAGGAAGCCCAAAAAATCATAAGAACTGAACACAAGCCAATTCAAAATTATTTAGGATGTTGTACAAGTTACAACAGTACATTCCGTGACTTGTAGCCTAATATCAAGTATCACGAGGAGTCTTTTACAAAATTAAAGACCAGACACTGCTCAGCATGTTAGATCTATGATGAATATGAATCAGTTCCACTCTCTCTTCAGCTCTGACCACCATTCCCGTGCCAATTGACTGAAGTTAAACTATACAAATTAAATGCAAAAAAGAATGCAGTCAATAGTATGCATTCAAAAACGTAACTTCAGAAGTGAATACAAGATTACTTGTCTTCCCCATCTCAGCCCCTCACCTACTTCTACTCTGCCAGGTATCATGTCATATTGCATCTTTTCTCAGGCCACAAGGCAGTAGACTTACACTTTATTTATCTGTCAGAGATAGGCACATCCATAGCCTAAAATTCACGATAAGGATAAATTTGGATTCCAGTCCTATTGCAGAATGCCACCTTCCTCAATAAATAGTGTACTTGGCAATAAGACAGCTTCTTCATATTTATTTTTCCCTTGGAGAAAGTCACTGTTTCAAGGTGCATTAGAGTATTAGACTCTGGTCTTAAAATAATAAATAAAAAAATGCTGAAACTGGCAAAGTTCAAACTGACACTTTTATAACAGTGAGAGTAATCATCCTGTGAATCAGATTTCCAAGGGATGTGGTAAATTTTCTGTAATTAGGGATCTTTAAGTCAAGACTGGATATCTTATTAAGAGGAATATTCCAATTCTATTATAAATTGTTAAGCCTAATGCAGGAATAAGCTGGCTAGAGCTGTATGGTCTTAACTTATGCAGGAAAGCAGATATCGTAGTAATTTTGTGTAAACTTAACATCTATGAAAAATATTAGTAATGATAAAAATAATACCGTTACAGCTATTTAAGTAGTTAGACACCAGAGTCCGGAGTTAGGCTATTATTTAAGCACCTGCTTTTCAAAGGATACTAGGAGTCAAATAGCTTTTGAGGAACTCCCTGGACAATATCCTGTAGCAAACAGAAATCAAAAAAGGGGGTTATTCTACAGGAATCTCTGCAAAAAAAACCAAAGAGAAAATAAATCAGACAAAACTGATGAATGCAAGGGAATTCCAAGCTCCAAATGCTGAGGAAACATTTGTGAGCGCAAAGGAAAGAAAAATCAACTTCAATTTCAGGAAAGTGGTGAGGATACTTTTGTTATTACAATTTAGTTTTTCTTTGGAGATTGTAATTCACTAGAAAATCCACTTGGCACTTTTTTCATCACTGCCATTTATAAAACGATATTTTCTTAATGAAGATGATCTACTATGAGATGAAGGCAGGAAAAGTTTTAGAACAAACTATTTTGCTGAAGATAAAGTAGGAAGTAGCAGTCCTTGGAGATCTAGATGGGGAGCTTTGGGGCAGAAATTTCAAAGGCAGTCATTGTTGGCCCAATGTTGTTCTCTCTGAAACCAGTGAAAAAAACTGACTGCTTTTTTGAAATAATGTTTTTTTAATGAAAGCAAAGCTAGGCCAGGGAGAAGCGTTTATGGTAATTAAACCTTTTGTGTCAACTACTCAAAAACCTTTCAAGTTTAATGGTGCAGTAGTAGACGTCTATCATCATTCCCAAAGCTTTTCTTTGTGATAATTATTATAAATCCCTACCCTTTCCTTCAATGAGGAGGAATTTTCTTCTTCCCTAGCTCATATGTTCGCCTTGAATCAGGGAAAATAAGCCTAGCCAGATAGTTGAAAGAAGCATAGGGCATCACATCCCCCATTCATTTAGTAGCACAGAAAATATTTTAAACTAAAAACACTGAAGTGAGCACTTTAACATACAATTTGGCATTTCCTATTACTCTTTTCACAATCCTTTACAATTTCAGATGGAGGCATTATTACTTGAACCCTCTCAGAAATTAATTTCCATTGTGATACATGCTGTTTAATCACTTAACTGATGTCGACCTGTCATAAAACTGAGCCTCATAGCTCCATCCAAGTGAAACATACCTCAG
>VYZV01045922.1:835-18114 GCA_013401275.1 Pandion haliaetus
GATCATAACTCAATGTCCGTAACTACTTCAAAATGGAAGAATACATTTCCAACATGAAAGTACAAAACGTACATGAAACACTACTAATTTTTTTTCATAGAACTGTGATACTTAAAATAAAAATATCCACATCTCTTTCATTTCTGCAGTGATTATCATTAACATCATTCTCTTTTATTTACAGCTGTATAACTGAAAAAAAAAATACTCAATTAGATAACGTTTCTAATTTCCTTTCACCTATTCATCATTTGGAAAAATTCACCTGCAATCATCCTTTCTCATTGTTCTTTTATTCTCCCATCTTTCCTGGTGGAAGAACAGCTGGTTCTCAATTTATGCAGCCAATAGTTAGAGCAGGTAATAAGGGGTTTTTTCGGGTTTTTTATTTTTTCTTCTTCAGCCTTAACCTCAACAATAAGTTTTCAATGTAATTAGGTTCCTCTATGCCTGACACAATTGTCCTCCTCCATGTGATTTGCACATGAAGGGAATTAAATCCAGATCCTACAAACATTCCACTGATTACATCTCAAAAAGCCCCAAGATACTCAAATGCAATTTATGGTAGCTATTATATCAGGATATTTTCTCCTTGAGTTTTTCAGCAAGTAATTGCACAAATATTATCACTTATTCTAATTCTCTCTCTTCTCTCTACTACTTTTACCATTTTTCTGTCATTTCAAACTTGTAAAAATGTGAAAGGGAAATTTTCCCATTTCAACTTGGTATTTTATTCCTATCAGAAGGAATTTGGGTTTTGTAGCAATATTACATTTTTGCATTAAACAATGCAAAACTAAAATTAAGCACTGTCCTGGTCTTGCTCTCTGTATTGCCACTCTCAGGCAGATTATGGCAAAGAGAAAAGCAATGGGACATTGGAAAAATGTTGGCATAATCAGAGACTCAGCAACATACTGAACAGGCTACTTTGCCATAAACAGGGATTTGGCTAATCTTAGGAAACAGCTAAAAATTTAAAAGAAAAATAAAAATCTAAAGAACAATGATTATCAAATGCTTTAAAAGCCAAGAGACCTTAATAAGTAGTTATTATTCTAATCCCACTTAGAAAAAGTGCATAATCCTACCTTCAGCATAGTTACATCCTCTTGTATAAGGCTGATGTTCACAAATTGCCTTTCAAGTTCCTCAATATGCTTCAAAAATAAAAAGACAATGACAAAAAAAAAATATTGTGGTTGTTTTAGAAGGAGCTGCTGGGAAGTGAATGAGCCAAACTAAGACCTCTCTACTGTTTGTTTTGTTTTTTATTAACAGCTTAATATTATTAGCTGTAATAAAAGTATTCCAAAATTAACTGAAACATATGGGCCAAATACTCATTGTGCAGCACAGCACTAGCAGCAGCAGGTTTCTGAATGATACAGTAAAGAAAACACTTCAGTATTTTTGGTAGCCCTATAATTACGTTTGTCTAATACAGTGTTCCGTCCTGAGAGATGCTAAATACCCTCCAAAATTTAACTGTATCCTCAGGTCCCACTGAAGCTGGTGTTCAGAGGAAGTACATAAGAAAAAGGCATTCCTTACTTGATTGCTGCAAAGCTTAAAAATCATATCACTGTTACTTGTCAATTACTGTATGTCTTGAAGAAGTCATGCTGTACTTTCCCTGGAAATATCAGAAAAACAAGCTGCGAAGTAAGCCTTTGATAACAAGTGGCTTTGATGTCTGTGGGATTTCAAGACACCCTACACACTGAAAACACTTGAAAACCTCAAGACAGGCATTGGCTCCCTCATGGCTTTGAAGGAAACAAGTGTGACTGCTGAGCTCTTTCTGCCTTTAAGTTTAGGTGCCGTAGGAACTCACCTGTACTGAGTTGCAGCATCCTCAGTTGACGCTTACTCCCATTCTCATGCCACCAAGCTTGTCATCTTGTGACTGAACTCAAACACGTCCTTGCAAGCCAAGGTGGAGTATGGGTCACTCTCCAGTGTGATACCCACTAGGGAGTGCAAAGGACATAGCAGTCATTCATACAGCAAACTGGAGTTACTGTGACTCAGGCAACTGGGCACAGTGTTAACTGTTGCAAGTCATTTCACAAACTACAGCTATTCCCAGGTAGCTTTTCCTTCCTCAGTTCTGTAGGTGTTTTCCTTAGCCTCTATCTAGCAGTGGACAGATAGAAAAAGTCAAATTGCTAGCGTATATGTGTGTCTATATACACACAAGTACACATACTTGCACATGTTTTGATGCAACAGGAAAGCCTGTGCAATCGAAAGGTAATGCTGAAGCCTCTCTTTTTTAGTCCACGCTACTCTGACCCTGAGCTGGCACTATTATCATTCCTTCCCAGCTGGGCTTGAGTGGCCTTGTTAGGGCAGCTATAAAGCTCCACAGCCAGAGATTTCAATTTAGGAGAGAGTAAAGCATCTCTTTTTATTACCTCAGGAGAACCAAGCACCTTGCCAGTGCAGTACTCCAATTTATCGCCAGGAGCAGATGGGGTACACTGGGAATTAGACCCACTTAAAAACTGGTTTATACACCATTCTGTGTCATTGCTACAGGAGGCCACAGGAGGTTTACAGCTTATTCAGGAGGGCAATTGTTTCTGTATCACTGCAAGATACTGAGTAGAAATCAAAGCATACAGCTATCTTGCAGTGAGGACTGGCCCCTTTTTCATCCTCCATTATGTGTTTAAACAATAAAATAACAATTTGTTTACTGTAACCTCTCCTGTGTTTATGTGGGGAACATTTGGCTTAGGACAACAGTTTGTGTCTTCAGATAGAGATTTATTGGATTTTTACTGGATATAAAAAGCAGAGGACTTATTTCAAATACAAGATTTCTAAAATAGCATGAAATACTGTTTTCTTTATAGCTGATACAGACTGTGAGTGCAGTTGACAAAGACGAGCCTCCTCGAGGACACAAATTTTTCTTTGAGTTGGTGCCAGAATTTGCTGTTCATCCAAACTTCTCCATTGTAGACAACAAAGGTAACTGCTGACCAGCACCATCCCCTTCCCACCCCAGCCCCAATACCACAGAAAACGTCATCCACCAACATTTCTTTACTCTGCTTTTCCATTCTAGATAACACAGCAGGAATTATGACCAGAAAAAATGGATACAGCCGTAGTAAGACGAGTACCTATCTCCTGCCAATCATAATATTTGACAATGACTACCCGATCCAGAGCAGCACTGGCACGCTGACCATTCGCGTGTGTGCCTGCGACAGCCGGGGCAACATGCAGTCCTGCAATGCTGAGGCCTTGCTCCTCCCTGCTGGCCTCAGCACTGGGGCACTGGTTGCCATTCTCCTCTGCATCATTATCTTGCTGGGTAAGTTCCTGTGATGAGATGTTTAATTGACTAGGCAAAGGCCTTGTCACTTCTAGACCCCTGATATTCTTCAACCCCTTATTCACATGACCCTGCAGAACAATATTTCATATTTGATGTGGTCTTTTTTTTTTTTTTTTAACCAACTGTTTTCTAAGATGGAGAAGGAGCTGGGAGAGTGGGAGAGGGAGCTACTATGGGCTGTTTGTCATCATTACTATTCAGAAGAATGTGTGAAAAGATTGAGGCTATCTATGTTATTTAGATTAAATAAATGTGAAAATCTAGGGTCAGTTTTAGATACCATGCTCATTTGAGTAATATTTTGTGTTATAAACAGATCTTCATTTAGAACCAGGACTTTAAAATCATATTCCTGAAGCTGACAGATAAGTTTCTCAGTGATTAAAAAATTATCAATTATACTAGCTATTTAATCATGAATGTATTATACTCAGGAAATATTTAGCTCAAAAGCATAAAAGAGAAATGTTCAGTTGCTTGCAAGTGGTAGTGAGAGCAGCTGATTAAATAAAGTGTGAGCACAGAAGTTAGATGGGTGGTTGGACAGCAAAAGCATTAGAAAGATGAGGTGATATATGAAGAAACTAGGATAAATGCTAGCTCATAACCTGATGTGAAGTACGTAAAATTGCAACTTGCATGTTTTGCTTACCAGAGAAGTGCCTCCTTAAAAGTGCCATCATCTCTACTTTCCAGTCAAACTCTGTGGACAACCTCTTTCCCTTTCCACCTGTCCTAGCAAACACAGCTTGCCAAGGGGGCAGTGAAAAGCTACAGGTGTCAGTTTATATCATTCTAAGGAGATAACTTCTTTTTCAGTGTTTAGTCTGGATTCAAGCTGCCTCCAGTAAATATTCAGAGGAGCACAGAGGTTGTTAGGAGAGGGACAATATATAGGAACTATATTTATACTGTTAGGCATAGGGAAGAGAGGGTACTTGAGCTCTGACAAACTGATTGTCTATAGTATTGCTGCTGGCCTGGTTTCAGCATGAGCCAGCTTGGATTCCCCAGGACGTTGCTCAGGCATAGCCTGAGCAGCAGAACTTGCAGGGCACCACTTCCAGCAGAATAATATGGTTAAAACTCTGCTGGATCTGCCTCTCCGCCTTGCATACTTCTTAACACCATGTCAGCAGGCTCTGCATCTTCAAAGCCACCCTTTATAAAGCCAGCCCCAACACAGAGCATGAAATGTGTATCATGAAACACATACCCTTACTCGATCACTATGAAAACATCACTCTAATTGGCTGCAATGCTTTAGTACAGAAACATTGAACCAAAAACAAAAATCAAAGTGTGCCTTAGGACCACAACAATAGCTCATGAGACTCAGAACAAGCTCAGGGACAAGTGCTGTGGAAAACAATTACGACACTTTGTGTCTCTTGGCCCCAAGGTTAGAGACCCTGCACTACTTAGTGCTACAGACATACCTGAAGCCAGACTAGTATAAGGCTGAAGAGCATCTAAACAGAATTGTTAGTCTACAGCTGCTGTGATTCTCAGCACCTTATCTAATTGTTCAACAAGATGTAGTGGTTCAGGATAGTAGACTGGTGTCATCATGCCCGAAATAGGAGAGAGATATAAAGTAGCTGGCTGTGAAAGACACTTCTTCATAATAACCTTTTAGTGATCTGCCCTACTCTTGTATATGAAGTACTTAAACTTACTTAAGTGGGCTATTACTTGTCTAGTATTAGGAAAACTTGAAAAGAATGGCTCCTGTACAGATACAAAAGCCATAAACAAAACAGAACAGCCTTTATATTCACAGCATTGTACCGTGGCATGTGGAAGATCACAGTTCCCCTCTCCCTACCCGCAGCATGTCCAATCTTCCCTTTTATTCACTAGTACTCAAGTCATTCAGAGTAAAAACTTTGCTCCTAAGACTCAACAAAAGTGCTCAGCCCTGCTGTAACGTGTGGTTCGACAACCACTCTTATGCCTCATTGACAGATGATCTCACTGGCCTCTTCTATTTACTCCGGCTACTGGAGCTAGGGTCAGATTTTTAAATGCATTTAAGCTTTGAATTCCTACTGAAATCAATAGCATTTAGGCACCAGAATGTATTTACAAATCTTAACTTCAGTTTTTCATCTCCCTCTGTAGAGGTTCATTTTTATATCAATCTTTACCTCTCCAAAAGGAAGGGTTATTCAACTAACATTTCTTAAACTAGGGGGATCATGTTTTAAAAAGAAATATTTAGTAGCAAAGATTAGATTTCAGTTCTTGCAGTCATTGAAGCCAAAAATAGTTTTGTCAATAATATTGATAGCTGAAGGTCGTCAGGTTCTTATTTTCAGAAGGACCTGTAGATCCCCTTTTCAAAAGTGAATTAGGCACTTAGGAATACCTAAGACACTAGCTTTCAAGAGTGTTAATTACTTTTGCCAAGGCGATTCAACTACATTTGATATGAAATCGCCCTTAGTGACTGCCAGGAAGGCAGTAACTCAAAAAACTAAAATCAAAGTCAAACCCTAGTAGGATGATATATTTTAAGACATTGTCTGCTTTTCGTCTTCAGCCTAATTGTATCTCTATTTCCAATATATAATATTTTAATCATTGCTCCTATAGGTTTAAAAAAGCATAAGTTTTTTACTACAATAAAATCATTAATATTTTTCCTTATTAACTTCAACTTGGAGATAGCTTTTATCACTCTCTTCCTACTAACAATCCCATCCCAGCCTTAAAACTTTTCCAGTTCAACAGAAAATGCAAAATATTTGCTCATTTATTTAATTTTTAACTACACATTTCTGCGTTCATCTTTTCTTTCCTTTCAGTATTAGTTGTCTTGTTTACGGCTCTCAAGAGACAGAGGAAGAAAGAACCCTTGATCATCTCAAAGGATGATGTTCGGGACAACATTGTGACCTACAATGATGAAGGAGGTGGGGAAGAAGACACCCAGGCTTTTGACATTGGCACACTGAGAAATCCAGAAGCAAGGGAGGAAAGTAAGATGAGAAGAGATGTTATCCCAGAAACTATATTTCAGATAAGACGGACTGCACCTCTTTGGGAAAACATTGATGTCCAAGATTTTATTCATAGAAGGTTAAAGGAAAATGATTCAGACCCAGCTGCCCCTCCTTATGATTCACTAGCAACATATGCGTACGAAGGAAATGATTCCATAGCAAATTCACTCAGCTCCCTGGAATCGCTTACCACGGAGGGCAACCAAGACTACGATTACCTCAGTGACTGGGGACCTCGATTTAAAAAACTAGCAGATATGTATGGTGGAGAGGACAGCGATCGAGACTGAGAAAGTAATCTGTGACCTGGTCAGTGTTAGTGGAATTCATGTCTATGTTACTAGATAAAGTGGCCTACTCTCTCTTACTTGGGAATAAAAAAATTACAAAAAATAGGTGTTGTCTTAGTAGGGGTTTGCTTAATCAATAAGTCAACGTGAATGAATATGAAAGATTTAGATTTTAAAAAATCTATAATTCACCCTCTCTGCCTAGAAACCTCTGATGAAAGGTTTTTATTGACAATGAAAACACAATAAAAGGCTTTTTGTGCCTTTAATGAGGTGGAAACTTAATTTTTTTTAATTGCTTTGCATTACCTTTCCTACTAGCTGGAACAGTGTGCACCTGCATTGTAACATAATCTCAAAAAGATACTTTAAAAAAGATTAATATTACTGCCATATTTATTGAGTTAAAGAATGTCTGTGTGTTGATTCATCATGATATTTTTATATATGTATATTTATATTTTTGTATTTTTATTAAATAAATAATATTTATAAAAACACTACTTACGTACTTTGTTAATCATAAGGAACTGTCCAATCTTTCTGATCAAAGGAAAATGCGTGTTATGCAATACTTAATTTTTGAATGCCTCTTCTTATGTCAGATTGGTGGTTGAAATGTACTGTGCAAGAACAATATGGAGAGAGTGCTCTGTAATGGGAATGCAGTGTAGAAAAAAGAAAGATTATTTTGAAAAAGTAGTTATAAATAAATGCAGACTGACTTGCAATGTGTATCATTATATGGCATAATAATACAGTTTCATTGTGAAACTCGGCCCCATGTACCTTCTTATACGAACAGGTGACCAGTGAGAGGATTTAACAGATATACTTCTGGGGATTTAAGGAACCATGAAGGTTTATTCTGGTAGATAGGAAAACAATTTTACAATGTGCCCTTTAAACAAATGGAATAATTAAGCAAACATCAATAATGAAAGGAAGGTTTTTGCATTCTAATCTTATTTGGGGGTTTTGAGGCAATTAAGCAAATGAGACATGTTACTAATAGCTTCTTTATAAATCAAAGTGAGCCAAGCAATAAAAACAAAGTCCAACTAATATTTTATTAAAGATGTTAGTGTTCTCTTCCTTCAAAAAAGTGCATATATTAGCATATTTTTTAAAAGCGTTAATGACAATCTTCAAGTATATATTTGTGTTTAAAATCTATTTGCTGGATCAGCTTTTATGCAATGCACATTTTTTTTAACAACACTGGATAAGAGGAATTTACCTGGATCACATGTGATCTAAGTGATAGTTGCAAGGTTTATCCACATTTGTTTAAAAAAAAAAACAAAAAAACCCTCAAATGTATGAAAAAGAATCAAAGATGACAGCAATATAGGATGTACACTATCCATAGCATTTCAATTTTTAATATCAACTTTAGGGAAAACCAAGTGCATATAGATGTCCAAAATACTAATGTTTTAAGGTTTTTCTCTCGATTACTTACTTGTTTTTCAGATCTTTTCAGACAGAAACTTAAGATACATATTGGTAATGTAATGTGGACTACTGAGGCACTCATCTCTTATCAAAAACATAATAAAGAGGGAACACACAAAGTCACTTCACCCAGACATAGGAACACACTCCTGCTTAATGTTTTCCTCTCTACTATGTTGACTTTCAGATTATTTCTCAAAAACATCTTTTTATTATTATTTATACTACTCCCCTACCATATTCTTCTGACAGTCCCAAGGATGCATCTCAAGTTTTCTGACACTGTTCTCCTTTTTTTTGGGGGGAGGGCAGGGGAAGTCAGGTATTGGGGTTACAAACAAGCACCTGAACAGCTCACTGTGAGCTGCGTGTCAGGTCTGCAGCAGTAAGTTGCAAGCAAAAAGCTTTAGTGACACAAAAAAGACAAAATAACTTGCAGCTACATGGCAGCCATGTACATGGATGTGATGTAGTAGCAACACATCAGGGCATAGCTTGATCGCATAAGAATGCATATTTCTTTTTCATGTCTTTTGGAGCAGAAAGCAGAAGACATATGGAATGTATGTTCTCAACAGTGTTGCTGGCAAAGTGAAAGTACACGTGGAATGCATTAGTCTTTCAATGAAATTTTCATAACTTTAAGGCACTCCCTTAAAATGGGATAGGAGGAAAATATGGATGATAAAAGAACAACGCCCCTGAAGAGAAATGACTGGGGTAGGGGTGTGGGGGGAGCGGAGAAAAAAGAATAAAACAAAGCAAAACAAGAATACAGGAAGAACTTCCTTGACTTATAGAAATTGTACACCCAAACTTCATCTTCAGTGACTAACACAGTAGATTGGACTAAGAGGAGAGCTTTTAGCAATCTTGTAAGTTGTCAACAGAAATCTGAATATCACACAGTGATGTAAAATGGCAAGAGAGAGGAAAATGAAAATACTTCTGTCCCAAAGAAAGGACAGATACAGACAAAGTATGTCAGTGCAGTTGAGTAAGTTTTCAAGATATTAAGAGTTGGTGCAGGACACATTAAAGGGTACCAGCTTGATTTCAGAGAGGCTACTGGTGAAGGCAGGATGAAGGAAACAGGGTCTGAGGAATTCTTCTTCCTTGAAGACATATAAATTTTATTTGGAAATTATATTTTCCACATACAAATAATCTAATCTTATTTGTGTATTGCAGTTTTTGTTTATTTTTTTGTTTGGGTTTTTTTTGGTTGTTTTTTTTTTCAGAAGGAAGTGACAGAAAGGAAAAAAGAAGTACTGTAGAAGTCTCTCACAGAATGCTCTGGTAAAGACATGTTGTCAGTATCATTATGTCATGGTACCACTGTGGTACTTCGGGAAGAGCAGAAACTCCAGAAGATCATCAGAAAAAAAGCACCGCCCTTCTCTCATTCTAGGTTTTCTTATCCCATGAGTCATTGCCACTAAAGCAAAGAGAGGGAGATTTAGCCTTTGTTTTCAGGAAGAGAATGAGACTTTCCCATGCTTTCCTACTATTTCAGTAGTGAGCCCAAGAACCATTGGCTCACTTGAAGCAATATATATTTAAAAAATGAACCTACATGGGTTTACAGCTCACAGAAATTCACATAGCTGATATAACAAAACAAGTAATTTCTCAAAATGTCTAAAAATTTCAAGCATTCTTAAAATGACTAAAGCTAGCTGGCAAGTTTATCACCTGACATGCCTAACTGGTAGTTATGTGGGCTTGTTCATTCAAATGGGCTGCAGAAACTATTTTTTCTATTACAATTGTTTTTTAAAAAATGGATCTTCTTTTACATCTGAAACAATGCAGTAAATACCACATCACAGGTGAGGAATTCGTATTCACAGTGAAAACTACTTGATATGTCTGTTTTGCTCTGTATCATTTTTATCTGTTTATATCCATTGAGATTTTTTCGGCAGCATTTTTGATTACATTTTATACAATAAAACCAATGAGTGACAACCCTATGTAATAAGATAAGCTGCTGTTTCTGGTGTCATGAATCAGACTGATTCCCAGGGTATTTCCCATGGAGGACACCCTTTGCACAGCAATAGCCATATCCCTCAAGGGTACCACTACCACCTTTATCTACAACAGAGGTATGCACCTTTGCTGCGATGGGTATTCAGCAGAGCAGCTGCACTGCCTCTGAGTTTGCCTACCCAAAATGCAAAACCCATGCCCTATCACCTTCCAATGCTGAGGACATTCTGAGATGAACAGGGGCAACTTCTAGCCTGTGATGTGCTGAGGCTGCTGGGTGGCCAGATGCTTTGGATGTCCTAGTGAGTATTGTGGTTAATTAAATCTCAGGTTTTCGGTGCTTCTGAACAAGCAGAAGGCCAGACATAGGAACCAACGGGGACTTGCATAGTGTTGGCAGAAATCTACCTTGACAGGTTACAAAGGTAGCAGAAAAACTTCAGATCACCCTTTGATTAACTTCTATTTTCCAGTAATACATTCAGACTGATGGAGTTATGTACATCTATTTTTTTGATCATTTAAACAATATTTTTGTAAAATAAATATTAACAAAGTTCATCATTCAATGACTAAACAGGAATTTTGAGGGAGAAGGAAAGGAGATTGGATAATAATCATGTATGTTGACAGTTCATTTTGAAGTCCAGTTACTGGCAAGTGACTTCCTTTTAACCATGAGTGAAATAATGGCTATATGATTTCTCTAAGTCCTAAAGGGAGCATCGCACCTAGATCCCACTATTACATTGTATTTGGATTCCCAAAGATACAGGGAAGAAAAAGAAGGTCCTGAGAGGCCTCTTGAAGTTTAAGGGCTATTGTCGGTTTCACAGATCCACTTTTAGACAAATTGGGTGAGGTCCAGCATGGGTACCACTGCACTAGCATGGTTGAAGGAGCTGACTGACATAGAAAATATCTTTGAGCTGTCTAATACAAACTGGTGCTGATGAAGTTATTAGCTTCCTTTGGCATTTTAAGATTAGTGACATTGATGGGTACAACTGACAAAAGGTCCAACAAAAAAGACCAAGCTTCAGCCAGATAGGCAAACAATATTGGTCCAACACAGGGCAGAAGTGCTGACTGACAGTGGGATACTCAATACTCAAGCAGCAGGAAATAGAGGGATGAGAGGTAGGAACTCCTTCCAGTGATGCTTCTACAGATGTTCTTCCCTCTGTGAGAGAACTGAGGCACAGAAGTGCTGGGCATTTCATGTTTATGCACATCTTCATCCTCTGTGAAATCAACTGTGCTTAGCAAAGGTTCTGATCCATGGGATTGCCTCAAACCTCAGACATGTCTCACTGGGAAGTTCAAGGCCTTGGGACCTTAGAAGATGCTCAAGAGGAAAGAGAAAGGTAATTTTTTATGATGCTAATCTCACCAAGGATCTACTTTTCTGCCGCTGTTGTGGTTCACTCCAAAGGAGAAAAAGTAGCTGGAAATACCTAGGATGTACAAGACTAATTTTGATGTCTTGCAGAAAAACTACTTGTGACTGCTAAGGGCCAAGATAAATTTACTAACTCCTGAGGAAATACTGTGGGATTTAGTCATCATTCTGAACAGGTTTAAATCAATTTTGAATGGGCTCTCCCCAGGGTTAAGAGCAAATAAGCTCAGAAAAAGGAGGGAAAAGGAGTAAAAATGAATACAGAAAAATTCCAAGTGAAAGTTCCAAGAAAAAAAAAAAAGTAAATCCATTCCATCTTGAAAGCAGAGGAAAAAAAAAAAAAAAAAAAGAGGAACATATGATGAAGGTCTTGTTTTGTAATGTTTATGTATTTCTTTTCACTTTAACTGAATTTTTTAACATCCTCATAGAGTTACAAGCTTATCTGGATAAACAGTCTTATCAGTAAAAAATAATGCTGGAGACAATCTCACACAGAAGGTTGCATCTTTCAGTGAAATGCTGAAAGACCCCTCATTATGCCAGGTTAAGCAACCTAACTGCAAACACTATTATACATAAACCTGAAATTTTTAGTCATTTCATTAAATGGCTGTTTTTAGAATAGAACAGTCACACACACACACACAAAAAAACCCCATATATAAAACTTTTCCTCAGTATCTTTCTTATGCATTGATAAAAAATGGCATTAACACCTTCTGCTCTACCAAAGGCATTTCAACTGCTAATGGTTTAATTTACACTGAAAGGTGTAGCTTAAAGTCACATTTACACTTCACTCCTCATTTGTGCTAAGCAGACAGATAGAACACGTTTGGGTCACTGCATATTGGAGTATTGTTACATTTTATGTTTTACAATTGAATTTGTAGATGAACTTGAGCAGTTCCAGAAAAAAAAAAAAAAGAAGGAAAGAAAAGCCGAACGGAGAAATCAAACAGTCTTGTCTCTGCTATAGAAAGGTGAAAGGGGGAGAGATGAATTCTCGAAGAATTTTTCAGGAACATAACATAGATATTACTTCGTATGCATATGAATGTCTGGCTATACATATGGGTGAGTGTACATATATAAGCATATATATAAAAAAATCCCACTTTATTATCTATAAGGTTACCCAACAGAAACACTTCGGTCCCACTTCTATTCAGAGATGCCCATCTAAGAGGAAAAAAAATCCATGGCAGAGTACAAGACACATTCAACTATGTGCAAACAAAAGGACATAAACCAATCTGATTTTACAGATGGTTTTATGTTGTTCTAGCATCCTGCTGTTAGAAGGTATATTTTACACTTGGGTTCATTTTCAGTTCATGAATCATAATTCAAATTAGGAGGGATCTGGCCTGAACTCTACTTAAAAATCACTTCCAAATTTGGGATTTTGCATCTTTGTTAATATCTCACAGAAATGGAAATAACAGAAAAGAGTGTTGTGAACATCACTCTTCTTGTGTTCCAAAGAAATCATGTTGATGTTATTTCTGCAGGGGAAGTGAGTGCCTCTGTGCAGAATCAGCCCACTGGCTATCACGGGGCACCATGCAACAGTGAAAATCCAGGAACATTTACTTCTTTTCTTTTACTCCCCCCTGCCACCATCCCCATTCAAAGCAAAGCACTCTGCAACACCCTTCACCCACTCCAGCAAAATTCATTAAAATACTCTTTAGCAAATTTCAGATTACCAGTAAAAGCCAAAGAAATGACAGTGTCTTGTCACAACTTCAATGTCTTATTCCTCTTGCTGATGTGCACTGTTTTAGCAGGAAATACATTTTCATAGCAGTCCTGTGACTTTAAATGTGAGCTTATTCCTGATTTTGTTCATTTTACCATGGAATTTGACACAGCTCCTGTCATAACATATATTAATATACTTTCATCAAGCTTGGAATGAACTCCATAATTTTAAAAAGCATTTGCTTTTAGAGTCAGTGTGCCAAGCATTTCTCCCATCACTTCTCACAGGGGAATGACAGGCTGTACAAAGTAAACCTGCACAAACACAGATTTTGATTTTTGGTGGGAGTACAATGATAATAACATTGTTCACTGCTTATAGTTCTGTCCTTCAATTTACCTTCTGAGTTACTGGTAGACATTTAGACCACATTAGAAACAGTTTATGATCTGTTAGAGTAGTGCAAGAATATCTCCGGAGCAGCACAGGATCCAACAACTAGTCTGGGATCCTTACAGTCTTCCTTTCCCTCCAGCAGCAGGAGGCAGAATGACCTTCCCCAACACTGCAGCACACAAGTACATATCTGGCACTTACTACTGGAAGAAGAGGTGAAAGCTAGAGTTTCATGAGTAAAAATGGTGAGAAGGAAATTAGGGCTGGGATTTTTGTCACTTGAGAATTGCTCTTGCAGCTGTCAGGAAGCAAGCTGCTAGTTGCTAGGAGCAACGATAATAATACTTACCTCTTATATAATGCTTTTCATCCCTAGTTTTTAAAGCTTTTTACAAAGAAGGTCAGTGTCATTATCACCATTTTACAGGTAGGAAAAAGGTAGGAAAAGCACTTTTTTGTACACCAGTTTCCCTAAGGACACCCAGCAACACAGTACTGAAGACAGGAGTAGAAGCCTGCTCTTCTCTACACAGGCCACACTGCCTTGTTGACCATTTGGGAGACATTAATTTATGTACCTTCACTGCTTAAACTGATCAGAAATCATGCTTTTAATTAGCTTTTACTGCCCCATAAGCTTCAGACACCTTAAAAGAAGACATCTTTCCATGTGACACCATAAGTCAAAGATATTTTCCAAATTAAGATTGTGCTTTGGACAAGTATGTGTTTCTGAGACAGGTCCAAGGTAGTTGCAAGAGGAGAAGTTGAGGTGCTTTCCCAGTCTTTCTTCCTGAAGGAAAATGAATGAAGGAGGCTTTTAATTACAGGTACAGAGTGAAAAGGAGAGACAAAGAAATGTGGAGTAAGCCCTAAAAACTGCAGGAATATACCTAGATTTGGCAAAACAGTAGCTCTAACTTAAAAGTTAATCTTTCATTTAAAGCAGATGACAGTGGGACAGAAGGGATGGACAGTGGAAGAATATCAGGTTGTAGTAACCAACACCAGATGGTCTCCACTCCTTCAGAATTAATTAATTTTTATTTTTGAGGACTCCTTCCATGCCTTTCCATTTGATTTCTTGATAAGACATTATCTTTTGATTGCTGAAAAAACTGTTTTTTCCCCAGCAGTTCCAGATGGGTAATTTAATGACAAATCTTTAGGAACAAGCCTGACCAGCAATCAGCAGAGATGCAGGGAGAAAACAAGACATGAAGAGGCTCTTCAACCCCATCCCCTGTGTAAGTGAAGGGCTTTGTTTCAACTAATGCTCAAATTAGGATACAGAATGGACACCAGGCAGCATGGCACCATCCAACGGGGTACAGAGTGAGAGCCAAAGGGAGTAAACAGCTTCTCCACCTGCTAACAGATATGCTGCCATCTGCAACTTACTGACCAAGGAGGAAGTTTCATCTTTTCCAAAGCAATGGCAGTGTGCTTTCCTCTGTGCCGGGGCTGAGCGCCTTCAGCCATCCTGGGCAATAGTACCAGAATATTTGTTGTCACTGATGTTCGGCCAACCCTGCACTGTTTTACAGCCAGCTTTTGCACAGCACTACCAGTAAGGGCCAGATTTTACCCACTGCATTTTTCTTCCTAAGTTAGTGACGAGCTGCTGTACTTCACAACACCAAATTCACTGCAAAGTACTATAAGAAATCAAATGCTATAATTTTTTAGAGGAAAGAAAACCCTTGTTTTAATGGTCTTTTTCTTGATTTTACGAAAAGCCCTTAAAAATTAAATAAAAATGAGTTTTGCATTACATCATTAATACAAACACATGCTTGTACAAGTGATGTAATATGGTGTAATTTATGTAATAATTCAGTGATATAAGGAAATCTCTTTCAATGTTTTAAAGCAGATAGTTGCAGTAAATTGAAAGCTTGATCCTAACAATCCTATAAAGCAGGTTCCAATAAATGTTAAATGGTTAGATGGTATTGTATGTTGCATATATAATTTGCAGAAAGATTCTTTGTACAGATTTTTAAATAATCTTACAAAAACTATGAATCTATACTGTCTTACATAAAGTAGAGAAAAAAAAATAAAGTGCTACATTTCTACCCAGCATATAAGGACTTTCCTATAAAAAAGGATTTACACACTTGTAATAAAAGGAAAGACTGAGGAGAGAGGTAGTATCTTTTATGAAACTATATTAGCTGCTTTAATAAAACCAGGCAAGTTCTTAGGCTTATGAATCCCTTCTCATCAGAACTGACAAAGACTAGAAAAATCTCCAATGCCACTCTGCAATATAAGCTTTTTAAGTCCAATGCTCCAATTCATTTTTAAATTGTTTATTAACAGAAGTTCTCATTTATAAATTGCAAATTTTGAGTATTTTGCTATGGCAACATTTGCAAGGTAGATGTGCTGACATAGCCTATAGCTACATTTAGGGACATTTGCCAGGTAATACTTTTTTTCAATTCACTTTTGTCATATGTGTATAAATATGGCAAATCAGTTCATGAGAAAACATTCTTCTCATCTCACTTTTCAGCGAGTACAGCAATACACTGCCTGAATTTTGTAGGATAGGACTGTCAGCCTACCCAGAGAGGCAGAAGAGTGGAATTTCAAAGCAGCTACTTAAAAATTATTAGATAAACCAGTTTGCAACAATGTAGTTCACAATTCATAAGCATAATACATACATATTCTAAATAAATTTTACTATGTATTTAAATAACAATTTATCCTGTGGCCCTTGTAATATATGCAGTTTTTAAAGTATTGCACACAACTTCTGTGAAGCCAGTGGGTCACAGGAACTAGGCACTGGATTTTAAGAAAATTCCTGTGATCTCATGGTTATCCTGCCAAAGATGGGAACTCTGAACTGTCAGGTTGCAGCCCTGGATGATAAAAATCAAAAGCAAGAACATAACATTTAACTCCAAATTCTAAAGTCAGTTAAATTTCTGCTTCAATAAAGGTCTCATCTAAAGCCAAGTCTTGTTTCAGAGCAATGTAACTCTCACGTTGCAGCATCACCATGGAAGCAGACTCCAATGATTTTGTGGATGCCTCCAGCTGCATTTAGTGACACTACTGTTCTAAATATCCTGGTGAGTGAGGACACTGCAGATGTGGTGAATACACATATGAAAATGAAAGTTCACTGATAGAGTTTCAGTGGTTTCCAGCTTTAAGAAGAATTATAATTGGCAGCTCCAGATTTACTCTTCTGTTCCCTCCAGAGCAAACTATTTTGGATTTGGATAGCCATCTGTCCCATAGCATCATATCCTTTCCTTACGGACTGTGATTAAGTGAATGATGTTATGATGAACCTATACAAAGTTCCTTTAATAGAGACTATACACTGCTTAAAAATATAAATCTAGGCAGCATGAATCTACATGATACATAAATCATTGAACCTATATAGTGCCTATCAGCAGGTCTGAACAACACTGTAATGTTCTGCCAGGTTCAAGAACAAATCCATTTTTCCCTGAGTTTCTTTTTCTGCATTGTCCTCTCCCCATCTTTAGCAATTAACCCCAGGACTTTCACCTGCAGTCTCAAAGTATATAGGAAATGATTTACTGTTACATCATACCTCGTGCATCCACATACACCACTGTAGTGCTACCTTCTAATTTTATAGCATTAATTTTCTCATTGAGTA
>VYZV01045923.1:3717-27017 GCA_013401275.1 Pandion haliaetus
TATTCTACTTTTTAGTGGATCACTAAAGGCACTTTCTAAGGCAAGGAGGTCAGCTAATGAAGTTGGAAAGGGAGCCAGTTTCCCAAATGCCTTAATGTGAGGCTTACTCTGACTTTTCCCAGGGTATTAACACAAGTCTGCTTTACATATATGGTGTGCCAGCAAACTCAGCCCTGACGTGAGTAGTGGTGGTGGTGGCTCCAGGTAACTTGGACAATGCTGAAGTTGGAACAGAACTTTGAGATACTTTCCCTAGAATGTAGTACTTACATAGTGTTTCTTTCCAAGGAATATGAAATTTCAGGACTCATTGGACAGAAATGTCATAGAAAGTTTGAATGGTAAAAGATGCAAAGGAGTGCTGACTGTGGGCTGACAGTGGACTGGAATCTGCACCATCGCTATGAACAACATCAAATGAAAACTAGTATTTGACTTCTGAATTCACCAAAACTAAGAATAATTTCATTAAAATTTTATATTCTTGTGTTAAGATAGTCAGCTAGATTCCTAGATTTGGTGGAGAGGGATATTTGACTGATCCTGATAAAGGCTGTAAAATGCTCACCAAGGAGTTTATCATTCAGAGTTTAGTTTTATGGAAGACTGTGTGATTAACCTCTAAACCATGTGGAATGCATCTCGCCCCAGATTTCAGTTGTTAGTCAAACTCAAGCCTGGCCTTCTGTATGAGGTACCCTTATACTGAGGGATGGGGGAGATTTATTCCAAGGAGAAGACTTGCATTCCCTGCAGCACTGTGGGTTGGAGGGCATGCTTAGAGTGGATGGTGGGGAGTAGTGGTGCTTTGTGTGGCCCCTCCATTCAATCATGACCCTCCATCAAACCTGATGGCCAGAGTCCTCCCTGCCAGGCAGTACAATGATGCATCAGTTAATCATGTGGCTGAAACCTGGTGATGGTCAGGCATAGTGGAGTGAATAATGGTGAAAGTCAGACATGTACACAAAGGTGAAAAAAAACAAGTAATTGAAAAGTTGTAAAATAATCATTTAACTGATTACAGCTTTAGTTGTAAAGCTGCAAATCCTTTTGAAGGGAATTAAAGAAGCTGGGAAGGGGAAAAATATCAAATTACCAGTATGAGGAATGATTATGTTAATATCTTGCTGAGCTTCCAAGCATACCCTGTGGGAACTAGATGTTTACAGAGCCCTGAGCAAGCTCTTTCTCAGCTAGGTGCTTGTGTACTCAGGGAAAAAAAAAAAAATCAACACAACTATTTTCCCTGAGCCAAAGCTTCTCAGTGCTTGCTAAGCAGCACAGATGGAGGAGTTTCTGTGGGGACTTGAATTGAGGAGGCTAAAGGGATGGAGTGTGGGAGGGGGGAAAGTCTCTTGATTTCTTGAGGGATTTGTTCCAATACTTGTTCTTTTGATTGAAGGTGAACAGATATTCCTACCTCAGGTATCTTAAATGGGGAAAGTTAAAAAATTTCTATTTTGGCTGCTTTGGTGAAATTCTTCTCTCTTGCTTCACATGTGTGTATTGCAAGCCCCATCTTAGTCGATCACCCAAAGCTTTCTGCAGAGACCATGGAAACAGGCACTTACCTGCTCTGCCTTTGCATGTCTGCCTCAAGGTCAGATGGGCTGTGTCCTAGCACTACCTGTTTCCCATCCTTGACTGTTATGGAAGCCTGTATGTCCATCATCCGTGTCCCAATCAGAAGACTTTCAGCCTTTATTTGGGTAGCTTACTTATTTGGCCCAGTTAGAGTAGTCCTTTTAAGTAGGTGTGTATCTAAGTTAAAACAATATCATAGGCTAATATTTTGCAACCTTTCTCTAACTTCTCTTCATTTCTGTGCCTAATCTAGGCTGTAGGTTCCTATTGATACTATCTGAGTATCATGAAGGCCTTGTGGTGTGTTAATAGCTCTAATTCTTGCTAGGCACAAACTTGCTTTTTCTGCACAGCTTTAAAGTCACTGTTGGAGGTATGGCAGTATGCAGTGGTGTATCATTTTGCCACTTTTTTTTTTTTAGATCAAATACCTTTCCTTTTTAGGCAAAAGGCTGCATATTGAATACCTATAGGAGCTCTGCCAGTGCTACAAGTGACCTTGAGCAGCTGGTGGGAGAGATTTCAACAGAAGCTTTGTTCAACCTTTGTGGCTCTGGGCTGGGGATGCTCAGTCCAGATGGAATCTGCAAACCATTCAGCTGCCAAACTCGAATAAGCCTTTAGTGGTCATATGTAAAGTAGGACTTTTCTCAGTTTAGAAATTGTGAAAGCCTTGGCAGTTTTTCCTGGAAACAGGAAAATTCAGTACCCTTCCAAAACCATGCTCCTTCTTAAAAGTGAGCAGCTTTTTAATTTTTTTTTTCCTTTTGAGAAAGAACAACTTCTGAATGTGTCACCTTGAAGGAGGCTTTTGTTGTTGTCCATGTTAAAAACAAAAAACGAAAAACCCCACAAAAAACAAAACACACCAACACACACAACAAAGTTATGATTTTGCTGGGAATTTTCCAAAATTCAGCCTGAGGCAGACACCCATCGGGTAATTTCCATGGCCCAAATAGACTTACAAAGCAGGTTCTACAAAGGGACATCTGAGATCCAAGCACTGCTTATACTATGGTAATACTGCCTCTGGAGATGCATGGATCACCTATTACCAAGTTTTCGTAGATTAAATGAGTCATGCTTGAGTTTCATTCTGCAAGATGCAGGTTTGCACCCAGGAAATAAGCTATTTAGGACTTTTTCCTATACCTGCAGTCACTGCTGGGTACCTGTGTGCCCTGTGTAAATGCTACTCCTACTGTGATAATCCAAACCAATCTTGATGTTTTAAAAATGTCAAGCTGTAAATGCAGACACATAGGAACACACCAAAAAGAATGATCTTTAGCAAATCTTGACGAAGCTGGTGTTTGTAAGTGTTTTATGTATCTCAGCACACTGACACTGCTTAGACCTTCGTGTGCCACATGGAGCTGGATGTGAAAGCTAGTTTTGTAATGCAGTTGCATTGCCATCCTAAGTTATGGACAGGCGTTCCCGTGCCATTATGATAGTGTGGATTGCACCCACAGATGTGCAGGGCCTAACACAGAAGCTGTCCTGGGCTTGCAATGGGATCTGGACAGCCAAAGGAGCAGCTTGACAGTGTGTCTGCTGAGTTGCGTTCTCTTGCCTGTGATGATGTTTGGGGTGTGTGTGATCCACATGGCTAGTGGAGCTGTGATTACATAGACCCTGCTGACAGTTGGCCCAGTGTAAGAGGATTTGTGAGTACCAGTGATGCTAACGAAGATTTGGAGACATGATGAAGCTCTCTTAGGCTGGAATGGGAGTCTTTCTTTTGGGATATTGCTTCAAGGACAAGATAAACACTTGGTCTGAACATGCAGTGCAGGATTCAACATAGTCAAAACCTGAGATTTCTCAGTGTCTCTTTAAGGGAGTGTGCTTACAAATAAGGAGTAGGGAGACCTTGTTTCTAGGGCATGTCTCTTATTCCTTCTCTGCCATAAACCACATATCTTGAAGCACAATATGTATTACAAATATCTTCTGGCTGTATTGCTTAGCCGTTTTTTTTCTTCTTTGTGTACAATTGTACCAATTTCTTGCACGGAGGGGACAATGATCTGCCTGAAAATTACTTGGCTGTTCAGGAGAGTCAGTCAGACAGTCTGATGGGAAAACGACGATGATTTCTAGAAGGAAGGGGTATGTTTTTCTAGCTATATAATTACCAAATCTAGCTTTTTAGCAGAAGTAGAGAGTAAGAGCTTAAGCTGAGATCTACCTTCATGATCACTAAGTGCAAGTCCAAGCACTGTGCACGCTTTCAGGCATGGGTTGGCCCTGGTGGCAGCCACCTGCTGTGCACTGGCATAGAAACTCCAGGCATTTCTGGTGATGCTGTGTGATCAGGAGCCCTGCTCCAGTGGGACCCAAGGCTGTGCTTGCAAATGTGTGGCATCCAGTCTCAAAGGATGTCTCAAAGGCTTCCCTTGCATTCAGCAAACACAGAGTCTCAATGTGGCCACTGTCCGCTAACTTCCAGAGAAATGCTCCAAAATCATTTATCCATTGATTATTCACCCTCTCACTGATTTATTTTAAATTTTGCCAGAATTATTTTATTGGTTTGGTTTGGTTTTCTTGTATTTTCTTTTCTTTTTCTCTCTCTTTTGGTGTGTTTTTTTTTTTTGGGGTGTGTGTGTGTGTTTGATTTGGCTTGGGTTAAAAAACAGTCTTTATCTACCATTGGGTTGCTTCCAGGGTGGCATTGGCACCTGGATGTAAACAATCTCACATGTCCTGGAGGCAGTTTTGTGGTATATGTCACCCCATTAAACAGTCTACATCAAGACTAGAAATTTTCAAAAGGCAATTGTAACTTGAAGCAAGTATCAGCCTAATTATTTGTGATAACTTCTGTCATGTGTTTAAGGCAAGCCCTGGAATAACACAACTTTTTTTTTTTTCTTTCCCCTCATACTGTTCTTTTGATATTCTTGACCACTGTGGTCAAAATCAATGCACTGAGATATCAAGAAAAACATGGAAAGAAACATGTATTTAATGTTTCATGCTATCACTGAGATTTTTCTGTAGACTGACTTTTAAAGATATTTTCCTTTTTAGGCTAATAACACCCTTAAAATAGCTCAGGTTTTATAGTAAGTCTCACCTGTATGGGTTTATATCCATCTACACACTGAGGCTTCAATCTGAAGTGGTAGGTTTTTGGAAGCTTTTTATAATGAAAAAGAGGCCATGCAGTTTTATTGCCACTACCCAGTGAAGCATGGTTCCATCAGAGACTTTTATCAGGAGTTTACAAGTGCAGTGTTACAAATTAGTTTGCTGGCAGGGAGCTGACCCCTCACTGTGGAAAGCAGAAACTAGTTGTATAATTCAAAACATTGATGTCTGGCCTTCTGGGATTTCCACCTGAAAAAAGACTGTCTGAAAGAGGCTTGAAGCAGATAACAGTGGTACACGCAGAACGGCAAGCACTGCCTGGCGAGCAAAGCTCAGCAAACATTCACTTCATCAGAGTAACCAGACCTCTGCATCATGCTTGGAAGGTTTACCCTAACAAGCTGTGCTTTTCAGCAAGGACTTGCTAATCATTTAAAAGTCAGCACAGAGTGCTTGCCATCTGGGGATGGGAAATGGCATAGCTGCATCCATGTAATGGCCTGCCTGTGCCGATAAGCCTTGCTCAAAATTAGGGCTTGGTAGCTCAACAGAGCACTGTGGGGCTGCAGCCGTGGTGATCCAGGTCTCTGCTGGCTCAGGCACCTCTGCTCCAGCTTCCCTGGCCCTGCAGTCACCCTGCCTGCTCTTGCCAGTGCAGATGTGCCCTTAGTTCCCTCTTGTGTTAGCAGGATGGTGCCAAGTCCTGTGCAGGGCTAGGGCATAGAGTGAGTAATTAATTTTTCAGTTCACTGGGAGTTGTGAAAAAGTGTGTACATGTGAGGGAGGTGGAACATTTGAATTTGGATGGGAGCTTTGAAAAGGGGTTTTCATTGCGTTCAAAATGGAAGGCCATGCTGAAATGAGCAGTAGCTGTAGCAGAAAAGTTTGAAAAGGTCAAAAAGAAATGTGTTGACTCTTAAAATGGTTGTCGTTTATTTTTAAGGAATTTAAGGATACAAGTTGAAATTAAAGGTTCTGGGGATGTTACTAAATTTATGCTTTTAGTGGGGAAAATATGGGGGTGAAAAGTATCAGCCAGCTCTGATATGGAATTGTAAGAAAAGAAAATACAGGCATTAGAGAGGAAACTGGAACAACAAATGTCTGGCTTGTACATGATAAAGACATAGGAAGAGAGGAAAAATGTCAGGTGTGGTCTAACTGTTAATGGTAATAAATACAAACAAAGAGAAACGGTTATTCTAATTTTTCTTTTCACCCACTTTGTACTGGTGTAAAGGACAATGATTAACAGAAAATTGAGAATCAGATCCTTCAAGGGTGGTAGAGCCAACATGCAATTACATCTGTTTGCAGGGCACATATGAGTAAGGTACAAGGAATTGGGGTGGTAAACCCTTTATCCTAGAAAACGTCTTCTAATGCCCACACAGAACAGGCAGGCTTCTGTGTTCCAAGGTTTCATCAAAGATAATTAAAACTGAATGAAAACCTTGGCTGGGAACTAGCTAGTAGTTCCCAAGGAAAGCTGATTAAATAGTCTTGTACTCTGGACCCGTGTGCTACTATACTTAGGCTCTGTTAAACTGTTGTCACTAGTAAGCATCAGCCTTGATAAAGTAATTCCTGCCTGCTTGGAGCCAGCCTGTGGAGGAAGGTTTGCTGTGCCCTCACAACGTGTGGCTTGTGGGTTCCAGTGCAACAGCAGGAACTGATGGCTAGCATAAGAATTCAATCTTTGCCATTTTTTTTTCTCACTAATAATAAGCATGTGAGTCTGGGGAGAATATGATAGCATCAAGTGATAATAATTTCTTTCCAACAGGAAGTTGCTTCATTCTAACATCGAGTTTATTTTTTTAAAGTAAGTTACTGGGTTTTGTTTTGGTTTTTAGTTCCTCCCCTGCCCCCAAAGACTACTCTGAGCCAGCATCTTTCTAGAGCTTTTAAAGGCAGTATGAGTATCCTAAAGGAACAGAAAGAAAATGGTTTGGCAGGGTCACTGTCGTGGTTTAACCCCAGCTGGCAACTAGGCACTACACAGCCATTTGCTCTCTCCCTGTGGTGGGATGGGGGAGAGAATCAGAAGAGCAAAAGTGAGAAAACTCCTGGGTTGAAATAAAGACAGTTTAACAGGTAAAGCAAAAGCCACACCCGCAAGCAAAGCAAAACAAGGAATTCATTCACCACTTCCCATCAGCAGGCAGGTGTTCAGCCATCTCCAGGAAAGCAGGGCTCCATCACACATAAAGGTTACTTGGGAAGACAAATGCCATCACCCTGAACGTGTCCCCCCCTTCCTTCTTCCCCCAGCTTTATATGCCAAGCATGACATCATATGGTCTGGAATATCCCTTTGGTCAGCTGGGGTCAGCTGTCCCAGCTGTGTCCCCTCCCAACTTCTTGTGCACCCCCAGCCTTCTCACTGGTGGGGTGGGATGAGGAGCAGGAAAGGCCTTGACTTTGTGTAAGCACTGCTCAGCAGTAACTAAAACACCTCAGCATCAACACTGTTTTCAGCACAGATCAAAAACATAGCCCCATACCAGATACTATTAATTCTATCCCAGCCAAAACCAGCACAGTCACTTTGGATGGGAAGGAACTTGCTTTAAAATTTTTATTTATTTTAAAGTCTTCCAAATGTGCATTTATTTTGCCCAGAGACTTCTGGGCACAATGTATTTGTGTGTCTCTACATTTCTATGAGCTGAACAGTATGTGGCAAGCAAGCCTGAGTGTGGCACACCACTGAACAATTCTTGTGCGTGAGCCGGGAATTTCTCATTTCATACATCGGTAGAAACTTGCTGCTGCAAATCTGCGAATACAGATAACCATATCCTGCTTTTAATGTTCATTGGCACAGAGAATTTAGAAAGTTCCTTCCCAGACCAGGCTGTGTAAGGTGCAAAGCTTTTCTAGCCTTTGAATTCATGATGGGAGCAGCTTTGGAAACAACCCAAGGTGCTTGCTTAAACCAGCTTTCACATTAATGTTTGTAGGCAGACAACAGCCCAAAGAATCTCTGTGGCAGTTCCACCTTCAATAAGGATTCTGGGTTGGCATTTGGGCAAGGAACTTGTTTTTATTAATTGCATAAACTAGATCCTCATTAGCATTTCTTTGAGATTTAGAGAATCTAATCTTGCAGAAAGCAAGAGCAGCTTTTATTCACAGTCCATTTTAGACCACAGCACATGCCGTAGGGGTGGCCAACATTGATCATCTGCTCCTTCCCCAAGTCCTGGAGTCTTGTGTTGCTTTGCAGTATTATAGCTGCATTGAACTGTGTGCTTCTGCTCCAGTCCTGGCACTCCTTATGGGCAGGTGGCATTTGGCAGATTTTCTGTTTCTTGTAGCAGTTATCTGTTGCGTGCCTTTTGGTATTGCCAGCTGAGCTGTTCCTGGACAGGGCTTTTGTGTGCTTCTTGGAAAGGTCACAAAGTTATTTTGCTGTTTGGCACTTTGCAGGATGGATACAGGTCAGAAGCAGTCTGGTCTTCTAGGTGATTGCAGTTCAAATGAAGTTTATTTTTTGCATAGTGAAAATCTTTGGGTTTGGTTTTGTTTTCAAACTGAGATAAATGATCAGTCCTAATACTTCATACTTTAAGCTGAGTGCCTCTGTATCAGGCTGTCTACTGCTGCTTCAGACCAAGACCTCCCTTAATTTCTTTCTAGCTTTCTGTGACTTGAGCACCAACAGGTCCTGCCACAGTCCAGCTTCACAATAGCTCTCTTTTGGAGCAGTGATGGCTTCCAAAACATGGTATTACAGCCAGGCTTTTTTGGTAAGCATTCTTTAACTATTGCTTTATTGCTCCCTCCATGGCAATGGTTGCTGCTCTGTGTTCTAGTTCTGAATGAATTAGTTTGCCATGCTGGTTTGACTTATTTGAGCTGTTTTTCCTCTGAAACATCAGCATGTTTCTCTCCTAACAATCCAGTTCTGCATTGGTGACTTCATTTCATACCAACCAAGACTTCTATTTAGATACTTCTGGCTTATCATAAACAGGGAATAGAGGAGGACTAAGAAGTAGTTGATTTGCACTGTATGATGTGCAGTCAGCCCCTTCTGGGACTAATTTAGCAGGACTGCTGATTGCTTTCTGCCAAGTGTGCCAAGGAGATCATTCACCTTGAGGTGTGGAGAGCCACGCTCTGCATCCTTTTGCATGGGTCAGCCTTAAAAACCCTGCAGGAAGGGGCTATGGAGGGGACGCAGTCCCTTCCAGTGGGAACTGGCAAATACAATTATGCCTTCATGAATAGCTGGGGCTGATAGGACTGCAATGCTTTTGCTTTTGTGTTTGTTCCTGGGAAATTTTGACTGCTTTTGAGAACTAATATAATTTATATTTACCCAGCGGTACAGAGTTATCTTCTGTGCTATGCCTCTTCCTTATTGTATCTCTGTGGGAGAACATTTGATAATTTTGTCCTACTTATACAATTGTGAGATTAAATGATAGCTTGATCTTGGAGCTTTCTGCATTTTGAAGGGTCGTATAAACATCCTTAAGAAACTGAGAGTGGTGCTATATTTGTTTGCCAGACAAAATGGATGTCAACTAATGAAAATGGATGCTTTTAAATCTGTTTGTTTGTTGGCAAAACTATGAAAGCACTTCAGCTATTTAAGTGCATTTGAAATTTAAAGTCCAACCTTTTTCTCTTATCTCATGAAAGTGTGTTGCTTGGAATCCTTAACTTGACATTTTGAAGAGACCTATTTTCTTAATTTAAAAGGGGAGATGCCACACAGGGGAGGTGTGTAAACAGCAGTCTGGAGAATTACACATTTCTCTAGTGCTCACATTGGTTACATCACTTTGGATGAGGTACCTTGTGCTTCAGTTTCCCCCATCTGTGATGAGTGTTAGTATTTACTTTAGTAGGAAACCTTAACTTAACTTCAGAATCTCAAATCCCTATTATGTTATTGCTTGTTGTAAATCAAGTTAATGCACTTAAAAGGACTCGTATGCATGCAAGAGATTACAAAAGGACTGCTCACATGGTCCAAGTGAAACATTAGCAATATACCTACTTTTCCCAGTAGTGTGGTAGAATGCAGAGGTACACAGCTTTATATTCTTATAGCAGGAAAGCTTTCACTCTGCTGTACATGGCTCAGAAGGACACTAGACACTTTGAAAATCTGTTAAATGGCTAAAGGGAATGGCAAGAGAATGCATTATTATTACTTGGAGAAGAGCCATCAGCTCACATGCCTTGCAATTAGCAAAAAAAAAAAAAGGCAAACTCCTGCTCTTGAGAGAATGTAAGGTGGGACATCAGCTCCTACTGAGTAGAGGAGAGATGATTTCTATTAGGAAGATGGGCAGAGGGCTGCCTCAACAGAAATGAGCTTTAAAGAGTTCAGGAAAAGGGGATATGTATGAGGAATAAGAAGCGATGGAATAGGTTTTGATTGTACAAAGGAAGATTTAAGTTCCACCTCCTAATGCAGGGGTAGTGAAGTAGGTAGCTGAGTACAGCAGAGTCTCCATCTCTGGAGAGCTTTAGGTACAAGGTAGACAAACTTTTGTTTGTTTTAATATAATAGGTGGCTTATATCCTGTCCTTGTGCATACTTGGCAACCTTTTGAGGTCTTTGCCTGTCAATGTTTTTTATGATCTTATGGAGTGTGAATACCTGCTTCATGCATGCTTTTTCTGGCTTTAATTGTCTCTGATTCTATGAAGATTTTGTGCTGTTTCTCCTTGCGCTGCTAGAGACAGCTTTCAGATTTGTGTACTTGCTAAAATTTCAGTTTGGTATTTTTCATTGCTCAGCGGAGTGTTAAACACTGGCCACCAAATAACTCACTTCAGTAAAATGAGGGATATTTGGCTTTAAATGTAGAATGTAGGGCTGCTTTAGTGAAGTTTCACCTTTTTTACAGCACAAAAAAAATGTATCTTTGCAGGTGATGCTGTATGCCATGTGAGTGATAGGTGTAAGGAGAACACAAACTCTTCCCTGGCACAAGCTACTTTTTACTGTCAGATTTTATTGTATTACAAAGGAGGGTTTCCTGGGCAGCAGCTGACACAAGAATTTCCTTTAGAGCTGTTGGCAAGTAAAAACATTGCTTGTAGTAGCTGTGCTCCTGCCTCCCCAGAGATTCAACCATTCACCCCTTCACCCCTGTTCCCATCCCTATTTAACCTCATTATAGAGAAGCTGAAGTTAAGTAAATTACATGAACCTTGCCAGTAAGCAAGGCAACAAGAAAAATAAATCCTCTTATTTGACTCTGCCTTGCGTACAAATCTCCATCCCAAGAGTAGTTCTGTACATAGAATGCCACGTTAGTCATTACTCTGAATTTGCCTGTCTCCCAATGCCAATTTTGACAGTTGCTTGATAAACCTTTCTTTTTTTTTGTGGTATTACTGTCTTTGGATACTGCCTACTGCAGCAACCAGTAGAACTGGGATATTTTAACCCTCTGCTTATTATACACGAGTGTATGGGAAGGCTCAGTTCAGGCTGATGTACTAACTTGTGCTGTGAGGTATTAGTGGATGGCTTCATTTTTCATTCCTTTCCTTTAGTGGGTTTTTGTCCTGTTAAGCTGTTGGAAACAAAACATTTTTCAAATGTGTTTTCCTAAAAATAATCGCATTTGGGGTCTCATGACTTATTTCAGGGCTGATCTGGCATAATAGTTAAAAGTAACTCCTGCGGAATACTTAGTGGTCCTTTTGGAAGAAGGTGCCATAAATAGTTGTGATGAAAAAACTGACATTAATGGGAATTCACTAAATAAAGTGACTGGAGAAGTCATCTAATATTTCTGTGAAACTGTGGTGAACTTTTTATGTCAGAGCTATGTGAAGCTTACTGCTTAAAAGTTTTACATTGTACACTATAACCCAGTTACTTCCATTTGGCTACAGATTCTTCTTATTCATATCCTGCTTTATGCTAGGGAAAGGCTTCTCTTTCTCTGCCTTACAGGATTGGGTAAAATTAGTTTTTACGGTTTTGACTAAATCCTGTCCATGGTCAGATTTTAATACTATGAAATTCTCCTCTTGCCACTTGTTAGGGTGTTCTTTGCCTTCTAAAAGTTTTCTCAGCGTGCATGTCCATACCTAAGGTTCTATATGTTCTGAAATACTCCTGGGTATTCTGGAATGAGATGACTGTATAGAAAAGCAAATATTCTTACTTCACTGTTTTCAATCTAGGACGGGAATAATATTCTACTTCTGTTCACAATGACTACTAATTTCTCGCTTTAGGAACTTGTCTGCACCACGCAATTAACTGGAAAACTATTATAGTTTAAATAGCTCCTCTGTAAATGCTCTTATTGTATCCATGTGGGAGACATTCTGCAATAGCTGCTGTGCTGTGCCCCCTTATTCTCCTTTAATCTGGATTAATTCTCTTTCATACATGAGTCAAAAGTGCAGCTTGTGTATTTAGGCTGAATTGTCTTGGTTTCATTGACTCCAATGCCAGTTTATGCCATCTGAGAAACTTTGAAATATTTCTTCATAGTGTTAAATGCAAAAAGTATAGAAACAAACCAAAATCCTTAGTTTGGATAGTTGAGGTTTTCAGATAGCTGATTTCTGAAATCCAAATGTAACTCAGCAACCACACTTCAAAAGTGCTCCTATATTCCTTATGGGTTGAAGCAGAACTCCCCAAAAAGATATGGTCAGGGCTTTGGCTCTTTGAATGAGCTATGACATAGAAAGCTAAATCTTGATGTTGTGTGTTAGACTTCCTCCCCAAACTCCTGTGATGACAAACCACTTTGGGGATTCTGTAATACAATATCCCTGAACTGCTGAAAGAGGAAAATTTGGGCATAATCCTGTTCCTTTGTCTTGTCTGGCTATCTAGCAGCTACTGGCTACAGAGATCTCCCTGACTCTTTTTCGTTTCGGCCTCTGGTGTGCATTTGCGAGAGTTTTGTCTTTGTGTCATCAGCACCTCAGTCTCCAAGGGTGTTTAGTGATGGGAAGCCACTTTGCATTCAACTCTGCTACAGAATAGACACAAAGATAAACACACATATGCAGGCTTCATCTTTTCACTTTGTGTTATGCCTTTGCTCCACTGCAAGACTTTCCCCTCCACCCCCTGAACCTCAGGCTGTTTCATTTGTGCTTGCCCATTAAAGGAGGAGGGGAAAAAAAAAAATTCACCCAATCAAACCTGTAAAGGTCCCAAATTCTGAGTAAAGGACAAAAGATTGTGATATGTGTTAGAGGAACATAGCTTCAAATACTAGCTGGTTAATGCATGAAGGTGTATAGGGCTTAAGCCAGATCCAGCATTATTGACAAGAACACCAAAGACAGCCTGATTTCAAAGCTGACATCTTGAATTAAAGTCAACTTAAGCATGCTTAAAGCCCCTCTTGATACTGCTGCCATGAGGAAGGCAAATCCTGGAGCTATTCTGAATGTCAGCCTTCTATACTTGGGTTGCTTTAGCTGACAAAAACTTGATGGCCACTTGGATAATTGACATGATAGAAAACACAGGAAAGGATACAAATGCACCTCAATTAAACCCACCAAATCTTTCCTGACGTGGTTGCTGTCTTCCTTTGTGCTAATACATAAAAAGGGGTGGGGGTGGGGAAACAAAGAAAAAAACATCCTGGCTTTTGTAGTAACTGAACTACAGATTCATCTGTAATACTGGAAATAATCGAAGAATGCATGGCAGCAGGGCTTTTCTATTCTCAAACACAAATTATCTACGAAAAACTTCCAGACTACTTCTCTGTCTGCCCCCTTGCCTGCCTTGTTCTGTTCTCCCCTTCCAAATTGCTAAGTTCTTATCTCTCAACTGTCATTGTGTGGAGGTCATTTTAGTGTTGTGTTTTGGTGGGTTTTTTGTTTTTTTTTTTTCCTCTTTCCTATGTTCCCTTCAATTTAGAAAGTTCCTCTGGTACAATTTGTACCTCTCAATTGCTTTCAGTCAGAATTAAACACATAGCTTTGTACCTCTAATTTGTCTAGTACAAACACCTCACGCACTTGTCAGAGGGGATTCACTCTTTTGTTAGCTGCATTTATAAAACCAGTCTTGACTTATGCTGGAAGGTTTTGCTGGTCCTCTACCCTTCAGCAGGAAATGACATGAAGTCCTGTTTGAAGCATTTTATCTTGAACTACAGGGTTATGCTTATACGTGCATGCTGGAAAGCCGGAGTTGTTTCAAATCCTCACCCACAGAAAATGAAAAATGCATAAAAGTAAGGCAGAGTGTTTCTGAGGTTGCTTCTCCTGCTGTTCCCCCTCCCTCCCACACTGGCCCAGTCCTGGCAGAGGGCTTGGCTCTGTGCTTAGACTCCACTGCACTGAGGCATGAAGCAAGACAAATCGAGGGCAAATTAACTACAAACCAAAACTATGTTTAACTTCCAGATTTTCCTTGAAAATTACATTTGTAATTTGCTATAGAAATATTGGGAGGAAAGTGCCAGCCAACTAACAAAAAGTTAAAGCTCTTGTAGCTCTAACTTCATAGATGGAAATATTTTGCTGTCTTGTTAGGTACTCTATTGGCCACAATCTGATTCTTTTTTTCCTCCGATAATTACAATGTATTAGTCTGTAGTAGACATAAGCACTCAACATAGCTCTTATGCCTCTTTCTTTTTCTCTTTTCTTGTATAACTACCTGCAGAGTGACTTCAGAAACAGCATTTTAAAGAATCATTCTTGGATGATCCAAACAAATTGAAAGGCCCTTATTGGGAAGGCTACCTCCAGTCGCATTCTTTTCTTTGCAAGTGGGCAGCTCCCTAAACCCACCTTTATGTAAATCTAGGGTTAATATTTTCCTGTGGTGTAAATCCAGTGGTTCAGATCCTATGTGTGTATATAGTAAATCACTCTTCCTGGGGAGTTGAATATTTTTTTCACTTGCTGAGTATTCCTGTGGCATACAGAGGCTGTAAACTGACCCAGTAAGTAGAACAATGGGACTACAAAAAGCTGAAGTCAACTACCAATTCTTATTGCTGTTTTTGTGCTAGTTTTTGGGGTAGGATTCTTGTTGTCTAGCTATTAAAATCAGTGGTTTGGTCTAACTCAGTATCTAGGCTTCTTCCACAGTCAGTGTGGAGAGTCTGGCATCTCCAGAGGGTTGTTAAGCCCATTCTTTAATACTTCTTTTGGAGGATATGAATTTTTATCTGCAGGTCACCATCTGACCAGAGAGTATGGTTCAATGACCAACTTGGAGCAGATATCTAGATCTTCCAGGACTGAAGTTCAGTTACTTGAATTCCATCCCTAACATTTAAATATGAAGTTAGTTAAATAGCTAAGCTGCATTATGGGATGATTTGGTCTACGGCTGCTCTAATTCTTAAACTCTTACACTAAACATCTGCTAGTGCTCACTGTAGAAAGAAGAAAGGGAACCAGACTAAATGGATGTGTTGTCTGGTTATTCTTTTGTAAATCCATCATGTAAATATCTGCAGCCCTTAGGGAAACAGAATGTATGCCTAGCCATGGAAAAGGGGAGATTGAAGTGACTTCATGTGCTCAGATTTAGCCAACAGAAATCTACCACATGCATAACAAACAGCTGGAGAACCCAACTATATGCTGAGTGGTTTCACTAATTTTCTTTTTTTTTCTGTAGCTGGTCTCTGCGTGCCTGTATATGAAGGGTGGGACAGAAACATATTGTCTTGTGAAAAGTCATATTTGCCTCTTTCAGGTAGAGAAATGCTTAGTGGGAGATGTTAATTGTAGAATGAAATGAAATATTCTAGAATTAAATGAAAGCCACTTGGTATGTTTTGGCTTACGGGGAAGAAAAAGTAGTACCATCTCCTTGTTTTCAAAAGCCCTTGGATCAAGTTTGACTAGAATAGAATGAATATGCTTTTGAGCTGATTTAGACTCTCACAATGTTAACATTCTTGGTTTTATGCAGTCTGCCACTACATGATTATAACTTGTGATTGCTCTGCATTGGTGGAAGATGTATTGCATCCTGTGTGAATTCCTTAGAAGATTGACAGGAAGTGACCAACGTTAATTTCTGAAAAAGTAGAAAGTTAAGCACCAAAATTTTCAGAAAATCACAAATAGTTCCAGGACTGTTTGATCATCTGAAGGTCATCTGAAGATAGTGGTACAAATATCCCTGTTAAGCCAAAACCACCACAGTTGGCCTGAGCTATTTCAGTCTTACACAGAGTAATCACTGGAAAAAACAATCTGTCACCTATGTCTATTGCCCAGATAGTGTCACAAAATGAGTTGTGCTGAGATAATCTTGGCAAGAGAATCAGGGTGGAAAAGGGGGTCTGTTCACCTTGGCAAGAGGAATGTTCCTTTGTAGCCCCAAATACGATGACTGCAAAGACCCAGACCATGTGAGCTGATTATTACGACAAGAAATTTGAAAAAGGATCTTCTCTGTTGTGGCAGGTTTCTGATTCAGCCATGAATGATTGGGAAGTAATTGAAAGCTGTTGCAATCTGCTTGGCCATCTAACAGAGATTGGGTTAGGCTGTCTCAGGCAGTTCAAATAAATTTGTCTATGCAACTAAGCCATTGCCACAGAGAACTAGTTGTCTCTGCAATTTATCACTTAGTCTAAATGTTATTCTGGCAAGCTCAGAAACCTGTGATACAAGGACATGATTCAAGTTGCAATTGAAATGGAGTGCACCTCAACCTCACCACTTGCACAAGGGGATGTTTGGGAATTAGCTTCTGAGAAAGCTTTCCCTGTCCCCACCCTCCCACCTTGTCGTGGTTTAACCCCAGCCAGCAACTAAGCGCCATGCAGCTGCTCACTCACTTCCCCCCACCCCCCAGTGGGATGGGGGAGAAAATCGGGAAAAGAAGTAAAACTCGTGAGTTGAGATAAGAACGGTTTAATAGAACAGAAAAGAAGAAACTGATAATGATAATAATAACACTAATGAAATGACAACAGCAATAATAACAGGATTGGAATATACAAGTGATGCACCACGCAATTGCTCACCACCCGCTGACCGACGCACCCGGAAGTCCCCGAGCCGCGATGCCCCCCCTCAGTTCCTAAAATGTCACATGGTATGGAATACTCCGTTGGCCACTTTGGGTCAGCTGCCCTGACTGCGTTCCCTCCCAGCTTCTGGTGCCCCTGCAGCTTTCTTGCTGGCTGGGCATCAAAGGCTGAAAATCCTTGACTTTAGACTAAACATTACTTAGCAACAACTGAAAACATCAGTGCGTTATCAACATTCTTCTCATACCTAGCTCAAAAACATAGCACTGTACCAGCTACTAGGAAGACAACTAACTCTATCCCAGCTGAAACCAGGACACACCTACGTGAACTGTCAGGAAAATGGGTATGAGTGATAAAACCTCATAAATGGCCAAAGAACTGGTGTTAATTGGTGCTAAAATATATTTCCTAGTATGTGTTAATGCAAATTCATAATTGCAAAAGATGAAGTACGTGTTGATGAAAGACCTTGCAAAGAGTTTGTTTTAAAGAGGTAGGTTTGTTCCTTTAAACTATATAGATGAAAGGTTACATTTATAGTGTGAAAATAATTAACAATCTTATGTTAAAAACATATATGAAAATAACGGAACCTTTTTGTAGCAATAATGTGCAAGCTCCAAGGAAAAGACTTGGTTATACTAAATTTAGCCCATTAAGTATCTGTATACTCTCTCTCTTGCACTTGTGTGGCCTACTGTCCCCATCATGTACCTTCCTATGCCTTATTGCTTCACCAGTAGACTAGTGGGCTTATTGATCTGTTTTTGCAGTGTACAGAAATACTGTACAATAGATCCTGTTCTTATTTACTATATGGTGATTCTGAAGTTGTTGGATGGCCTGGCTATTTACAAGGGTGTGAGTCCAGTCTTTGAGCGCAAAAGCAACATTTATTACAGTTTAGTTACCAAGATCCACATTTATAACTGTGAACATTGTCTCCAATATTTTCTCTGCATGTGTGATTTAACATGCCATTTATTTTAGAATGAAAAATAAAAAATAGTCATATGGTCAGCTTAATCCCTCACTCATCGTGGACTTCAGTAGCATTATGATATGGACTAATTTATTCCATCCAGTCTCACTCCATCCTCAGACACTATGGTTGTGCCTCCTCCTCCTCCTGCCAGAGCAGCAGATGGAGATACAACATTTAGTATTGTCAACTAACTTACATAAAGTCTTACTTGTGGGATCAAACCTCATTATGTATTTGTTACAAGCCATTTTGTGTGAAGGTGTGATCATCTTTTCTTGAGAGACAACTTTTTCTCAGTACAATGACCAGTGTCCTTTAGCAGTATAAGACGTCTTCTGTGCTCTTTCTTACAGTCTAGTGGGGAATGGAAAAATCAGGGGGCAATGAAAAGACACCCGCTCCCCCTTTTCTACCACACAGAAGCCAGGAAAGTCTGGCCAGTGTAACATCAGCAACAAGAATAATTTGAAAGTCTTTCATCTTTCAATCAAGAAGCTTCTCTCATTGTTTCCTGTCTTCCACTTCTTCAATGCTGCCACTGAAATCGCTCATGACAAGGTTGTCTCTTCAAGTAAGAATCATCCTGTAAAGTCTCCTTTTCTAAATGTAATGGGATTAAACATAGACTTTTCAGTAAGGATTCCCTTACTGACAGTCCCTCATAGTATGACTGCTCATTCATTCTGTTTTGCCATAAAAGTTGTTACACCTGATCTTGGAAACTTGGTGCCTTCGGTATGTAGCTGGGGTCCTTATGACTGGACTTATCTGTGGTGCCCAATCAGGTCTGTGCAGCACCCATTTGGTCTGCTCACACCTCAGCTTGCTGCCTTCTTGAGGATGCCATTTAAAGTGCATGGCTGATCTGGTCTCCCACATGGTGCAGAGGGAACCTCTGTGGCTGATTAAGGTCTGGTGGCTCCACTCTGGGGCATAGGATCATAAGTGAGAACATAATGCAGTGTCAGTAGCTGTGAAGTTACAGTGATCAAGTCTGGAAACAGCTAGCTTTCACTGCATTAGTGAGGTGCCTTGGGTAAGGCATACATGGTCACACTGCTTTTGGTCAGATTATGGACAGAATAAGGTAATCTTTACTCACAGTGCAAAGGGAAGCAGATCCTTAATCAATTCAACACTTAGTTCTCGCAGTACTGAGGTCCCTTGCGAAAAAGGAAAAGTACATCTCTATTTCACACTCTTTCAGAGATGCAGCATCTCTGAAGTTCTAAGAAACTTGTGGAGGTGTACGAAAGAACAAATGAGCTGGATTGTGAACTTACATGAAATAGAATCAAAAAAGTTAAACCCCCACTTGTTTTCATATCTTTCCACCTCTCTACTCCTGTCAAACCCAACCTATTATGTATATATTTATGTATATAAATTTGATGCAATTTCAAAGGCAAGCATCAGTGCTAGTTCCTAGAGTTAGTTATTTCCAAACTCCTTAACCATTTAACTGAAATGTACAACTACTCTAACTTACAGTGCATCTTAACCTTCATAATGAAGAAGAATCAAAGTAATAATGCATCAATTACACTGCTTATTCCAGTAACAACTGTTAAAGTGTCAGAGCATCAATTATGCTGACATATAACCAGTCACACCATTAAAGTAACAATGTTAAATAGGTGGCCTCTTTTTAACAAGGTTATCTCATCATGCCACTCAGAAGCTGATGATCATTAATTGTCTTGTAGGTATAATTTAAGACTTTCTTCTTGACAGAAAAGGATTTCCAAGGGCCTGAAAAAAGTTGCTAAGCTAAGCTGGATGCTGCTGGAGGAGCCTGTGTCTCTTCTTGCCTAGGGAAGTTAACTTCATGACATTAAACCTGGCCTTTGTGAACATCCATGGATATAAATTCAGGCTGTGGCTCAGAGTCAGAGACCGGCTTTTCTTCTTTGGCTAACTGCGCTTTGTCTCTTATCACGTATTTCCGCAGAAATAGACAGCAAATCCAAATTGACAGTGTTCACCCAAGATGTTTTCACAAGTTTTCTGTGAATTAAAACCCTAACCTTTTAAAATCAGCCTTGCTCTTATTTTCGTAGTCCCTTAAATCCAGGCAAGAATATTTCATGTTTAGTTGTGGATGTTAGTCCTCTGCTGTTGTACTAAAGTGCTAGACTTTCTGATACTATTCACATATGATTTTGGTGAAGTACATGCTACTAAAAGGCTGCCTTGTTTGTTGGGTTTGTAGCTTCTATACTTCTACCTAAAGCCTCATGATAATGAATAGCTTTTTGCAAATCCCTGTTCTTGAATGAAAATTCAAGCATCTCAGTGTTCATACATTAAGGAGCAGGAGTTTTAGTATGTAGGGTTTGGGGAAAAAATGTGAAAAGATTCTAGGGGGATTTAGAAAAAAGCCCAAACAAACAAACCCAGAAGACAGGTAAGAAATCTCATAACTTTTTGGCAACTGTCTGATTTATTTGGAGTCTGGTCCATGAATTTTGAGTGGATTAGATTAGCAGTGCCTCTCACATATCTATTTTTATTTGCAGAAGTTGAGCTGAAACATAGTTTAAGAATTACATATACTATCCCATGAAATGAATTAGTCTTACAGGGCCTTCATATACTTTAAGAGTATAGACAAAAAGAAAAACTACTTGGTGTTACTATGACTTGAAGGATTACCCTACATCAGCTGAGCTACAGAACCTACCAAGGTCGTCTTCCTGGCCTGATGCAGTCATAAGACATGTGGTGGGTTAAGGTGATGCACTTTGATTTACAATTAATGTGCACATAAAATCACATGCAGAGGCAGGTACCAGCTCAAGTGACAAGTAGTAAGCAATTAAGCCCTCACAACACATTTCATTTGCAGCTGGGGTGAATGCGACACACTCAGATGGGCAGCTACCAAGATTTAGTTGATGTGATACTTGTGATCACTGTCCTTAATTTCAAACAGTAGTGTATGTCACCATTGACCCTCAGTCTGCAACCCTGATCAGCAAGGGCAGCACCTTCTTTCTATACCAAACCAAACTTGCACTTATTAAAAATTTATTTGTGATGCAGGAAATGAAAACAAGCGGTATTGTGCTTGGTCATGTCTTATTTCTTTTGTTATTGCTGCTGTTACGAATTTTTACTGAGATCTCAAGGAAAATAGAATATTACTTTCAAGTGCTGCCTTTTAAAAGTTGCATCAGAAATATGAAATAAATTGCCAGCAGCCTTTGGAAATGTTCAGTAGAAACTCAGGTCTCAGCTTCTTTCTGTAAAAGCCTGAAGTGAAGTTTGGTGTTCCCCAAGGTAATAAATATCCCTTAACTCTCACATCCTTGAACTTACCAGCAGTGTGGAAAATGCCCGAAAGTCTGTTCAGGAAACGGGACTTAAAACTACAAGGTATGCTTTGAAATGCAACAGCAAGCACAAAGTCACTTGAAGCCTCAGCAAAGTGAAGTAGTAAACATGATGACTTTGGTTGTCTTGTACAGCATTTTTTGAGCTAATTTGAAGCTTTGTATTCCCACTGCAACCAAGGGCTACAAGGTCTTAGCCAGCATATTTTAAATGAGGGCCTTCCAATTGGGGTAGTCCTTCTGTTGCACTGGACTGCAAAAAATATTGACTGCATTTGCATCATTAACTTGGAGGGAGCTCAGACAGCCAACTTAATAAATATAGCAATGAAAAAAAAATATCCAAAATTCTTGCTACTGATCTGATCCCACTGTCCCACTGGGGTCCTTCCTTATTACTCTGGTTTGCTTAATATGAGTTAGATCAGTGTGTGTCCAAAAACCAGAATGGTGTCAGCTTTGGATGGGCTTTAGTGATCTTTCTGGTCTGTTCTCTTTCTGTGTAAATTTGCTCCAGCTTTGCATGCATTTGAATGTAAAGGCAAAGTTGACTTTTTTCCTTTCTTATTTTTATTTTTTGCTGTGTTTGCCCCTACATGTGCTTTTTCACGTGCATGTTAAATCTGGACCAAGAACTTGTGGGAGATGCTAGGGGGTAGTCACAAACATCTCTTTCCAAGAATTGTCATTCAACAAGAATATCAGGTAACTAATACTAATGAGAAAACTACCTTCTCTCAGAAAATAGAAAATGTTATAAAATATTTTTTCATAAAGACCCCTTAGCAGCCACTGTGAAAGCAAGATGACTGAAGTTTCTGTGCAGAAGTACAGCTTTTATAAATGTGCCATAAGTATGCAATAGAGGAGAAGATGCTGTTTACTCATGGTACAGAGAAGAACAGGTGTCTCCTGTGCAGTGGGTCTGTTGCTGTTGTGAGACTTAAAGGATTAATCAAGACGGCTTTCAGAAGTCACGGGAGAACTGGGCCTCTGTTGTGCTGAGCACTGTACAAACACAATGAATGCAGTCTGTATCCCTCTGCTCTTTCCGTTAATAATGTACACACACTTAAAAACATTTTTTTTGCATGCATAGTACTGTATTTGACAACATGAGAGGAGGTGTTGGGGCTGAATGGTACCTGACGCTGTATGAATAGCTGCAGTTCCTTCCACAGCAGTTTTTCTTCATGCTCCTTTCGTTACAAAATGTCCTTTATGGGGGGAGAGGGAAAGAGAGGTGTTGGAGGTAATTTTTCCAGAGTTTCTGAAATTCTCTGAGGAGTGTCACAGTCTGCCAGAGGCATGTTCCTCTAGTTTCAAGCCCAAAGTGTATGTTCCCTGCCCTTGGAGGTGGCATGAAAGTACATGGAGGTTTAAAGCCTGGTGGGAAATGACTTGAATGACTCTTTAGGATGGAGAGAACCCAGCTGGGCACAGTACTGCTCATCCTGCCTGAAGCAACCAGCCTCTGGAGTGAGATAGTCTCAGAACTGCACTCCAGTTTTGTCTTGGAGGGAAGTAGTTGGTTCACTTCAAAAGAAAGTCCTGGAGTAGATTAATATAATGCAGCAAAATGATCAGGCAGAGACTTGGGAATGAACAGTGAAGCTATTTTACTTGAGAGAGTAGACACTATTTATCAGCCTTTCTCTCCATCCTTTTCTGACTCCCTTTCCCCCAGCAGTAAGAACTAAGATGAAATGTAAAATACAAGGAGTTATATCAGCTAATTATTTTCTGACAAATATCTGGAGGTTATATTAGGCTACATGAAAAAGCAACTCAAAAGATGAATGTTTTGTGAATGTTCTGATTGTTTCGAAATAGGATTGTATGAATGATATTTGAAATTATTTTTAGCTTTTGTTGACCTATCACTGCAACACAAATTGCCTAGTAGATTCTCTGTATTTGCACACTAATATTTTTTTGCTTTACATTCCAGTAGATGTAAAATGGGAACCATGGACTGTCACTTCAACCTGATCTCCGTTAAATCTCAAAGGAGACTTTATGAATGATTGGTTCTAGTGTCCTGATGTATTAGGGAGAGTAAGATGTCAAATTTAGCATATCACTGCTACTTCAGCATGTCAGTTTTACTATCAATCTAGCTATCTTTGCCAGATGAATTAAAAAATGTAGTTACATTTTTATTACTATAAAGTACAAGAAAATGCATCTCTGAAAGAAGTTGGTGGGGCCTATTTATATTCACATCCATCCTCCATTAGAGTAATCCAAAATAACCACTTTTTCTCCTGAGCAAAATGACATTTTATGTGCTACAGGTACCAGATAATGCAT
>VYZV01045923.1:28393-38680 GCA_013401275.1 Pandion haliaetus
TTGAATTTGAGTGGAAGATGGAAAATGCTAGTACACTAAGGCAACTCAGTAGTGGTTTTTGGGGGAAAACTTTTGATGGGTAAATACACCTTGATATGTCTCCTAGTTCAGAGGCTTTCTTGTCTCTATTTGTATTGAATCACAGTATAAACTTTTTTGACATACTCTTGTATATAGATGCCTTGGCTTCATCAAAATCAAATTGGGTTTTTATAATGAGGTGGTTTTATTTCTAGAAAATTAGACAAATCATGATATGGCTTCTCAAAGACATGAGGTTATATAAAATATGTTGCTGTTACTTCCTTTTCAAATCTAAAAAAGGAACTTGGACTCTAAATGGAATTTGTCATTGGTAAAAACAGACCACCTAGTTCTCTCCTAACAAGGGTTGTACAGGGTAATTACAAATGCTAATGTGATTGTCTAACTTTTAAATTTAGCACACACACACATACATGCACAATTCCTGCTTAGACGTTTTCTGAGTAGCTGCTGTCTTTATAATGTATAGCTTAATAGAAAAAGGAATGTAGTAGAATTTCTTTGAACTCAAAAACACAGTCAAAAAAGAGGGAAAAAAGAATCATGAGACTTGAAGTAGGATGCAGAACAGCTGAGCTATGGAGGTTAGGGAAACAGAGAAAGAGGAGCAAGGATCCAGAAGGAGGAGTAATACTGTACAACGAATGTAAGGCAAGTGCCAGGTTACCAAGCCATATTTAAACTCTATTTTTAGAACTTAACATCTATGAGTCCTGTTCTCCCTCAGCTCATCCAGAGGCTTTGAAAAGCATCTGAAATATTAGATGCATAGAGAGATCTTGGGTTCTACTACAGAAGTCTCTGCATAGGAGAGTAGGAGCTTTTGATCATTGCCTGTACAATCAGGCTTTCTGACTTCTGCATATCAATGCATGGTAAGTGAAGCAGTAAGAACATAATCTTGGAGCTGCAACTCTGCTCTTTTTTGTAGAGAGAAGACTGGAGCCCAGTAATTTAAGAGAAAGCCTTCTTTAAAAAGCTTTATTTTTCTTAAATGCACTGAAAAGGATTACAAAACATATCAGTGTATGTAGTATTTGTCAGTTGCGCTACCAGCTCAGTTCAGCGAAACTGCAAAGAGGAAAAGGAGAGGTCATTTCAGAGGCAGGTTCATTCTCTTGTCTACGAGAGAGTCTTTGGGACTCTGATAATGTTCATTATCATCCAAGTTTTGTTTCTGTTTTTCATCATGAAATAGGAGGAAAAACCCCAACCTTTTTTTCTTGTCCTTTGTCTGTTTTGTTTTGTATTCTGGAAGTTCTTTGCATGTTGCATTATTTTACCAAAGTCTGTATACAGCATGTAGCATACTAGTACCATCATATATGTATATCTGGAAGTACTTCCATGAATATAGATTTAGTACCAAGCTCAAGAATAGAAATTTGCCCTTGTTCTTAGCAAATGTCTCCTATATTTGACTTCTGTTTGTTAAAAACTTTCAAAGTTTATTGTAAATAAACACCAATGAAAACAAACTGAGTGATTATAGTCTGTATTCCCTTCAGAGTGATATCTGGCATGTAGGAAATAAATTATAGTGTATTCAGAAAAACAGCTGCTTCCATTTGGGTAGAATACATCATGATTTAATGAAGACAGCCATCTGCTCCTGAGTAAAATCCTAATTAAGCAATATATGAATCAGAACAAAATTAGCTATAAAGCAATTAGTATTTTATAAGTGTTGCTAGCAATGTATAGCATCTAGTATGTGATTATTTATATATGGCTAGCTTTCATCATGTTTTAATGTACTGAGAGGGCTATAAAGCTTCCGTTGCCTGTAGCTGATACCACAATGACATTCTCATGGTAGAATTCAGATTTCATAGCAGGAGCTAAAGCATTGCATTACGAACTGGTATGTCCATCCTGTTTTAGCCTTATTAGTTAGGTTTTTTCTGTTTATTGCTTAGCATCACATTTAATGAATTATGCTGCAATTCAGTTGCAAAAGCATCTGAAAAAGGCTGTGGAAAATATAACGCTGCAAATCTTGCAGGTAAGCTGGACAAATTGAACAGGCTGCATCTCTGGGAAAATCTTGTCTGAACACATCATCACTTCTGTGCCAAAGTCAGATTTGTGAAGCTGACACTGAATTAAAAAGGGAAACCTTCTCATTTAGCTGTTATGGTGCATCTCAAGCCTGCTTATGCAATTGTGCAAAAGGGTGCAGAAAGCTGGTTGAAGGGATCTTAAAACTGGAGTTGAGATCAGTGTAATATATGGACCCCCATCTCTGAGGAGACAAACTTTATACTTCACACAGCCTGAACACTGATGCTTAAACTACAGGGAAGTTCAGAGAAATAATAATTGGTCCTGTATGCTTTAATATACTTCAAAGGAAATACACCTTTTTCTGGGCAAATGTAAAGAATGTGGGTCCAGTGTGGACCCAGAGATAGCAGCTGAGGACATGTGCAACCCCAGCTGCATTGCTGGCTTGGGCTGGGGCTTGTTTGGGTTCCCATGCCATGGCTTCATCTTCAGGAGCATAAGGCTTGCAGAGACATGAAGGAAAAGTTAAGTGATGGAATAGGCAAGCAACACTCCTGTGCTCTGACTCACTGAGATATAGGAGGTGCTTGTGCATTGTTTAATGAAAACAAAAAATACCATAAACAACACTACTGTGTATAAGCACTACACTATCCTGTTTGTGGCAAATTGCTTCCTTCCACATGTATGGCTTTTTTTTTTCTTTGCAGTGCTTGCATGTTATCTTTTACTAGATCTTGAAAAACAGAAGCTACAGCTATAGAATTTAATATCCATGAGAACTCCCTCTGTCTCTCCTTTGAAGCTGAAGTTACTGTCTGGGTTAAACAAAAATGGAGTAGTTGTTATATGAGGGGAAACTAGGTAGTCTGTTCACAGATCAGCTCCTTGCCTTTATTCAGAGCCTTCAAAGAGGATGTAGCCAGACTAAAACCATGAGACACATGCTTCCCCTGCTATTTCCTAGTCTCTGAATGGAGGAGAGATTTTTCTTGGAGATTCAGAGCTACTGAAGCAGGGCTTTATCCTACTCCGATCCATACAGCCTCTGGCTTGCTGTGGCACAGCTATCTCTATGTGGGAGGTCCCACACTGGGACAGCCTCCCACACAGGCTGATACCAACCAGCCCCAGAAGCAGGGTGGTCCCATCAGCTACCAGCCAAGACTGGGTGTGATAAGGGATTAGGACATACACACCACACATCTTCTGTACCACACATGTTCTGTCTTTATCAGAAGTACCTCATCTATTACTTAAACTAAAAGGACTTTAAAAATTACTTTGTTGTTGTTGTAGTTTGTTGTTTATCTCCAGGAACTCTTCTGGTTTTGTTCTCCTTGAGCAAGAAATCAGCTTTTTCAGTTTAGTCCCTGAATAAAATGTTCCAGGGCTGAGCTGGGCTAAAACCACTGCAGGGGAATGTTTTTCAACCCAGATATAAAGCTGTTCTCATTTACCCTTATACTCTTCAAATTAAACTTCATAGAACATTGGTGGGTTCTCTCATTTCACACCTAGCCTATGCAACAGCACCTCTTTAAGGTAAAATCCTCTGAAAGAACTGAATAGGTATTTCTTGAGGATGCTATTCTGCTGTCTGTAGAACAGCAGCAGTTGCAACAAATCTAAAAATTCCTCAGTAATTCTCAGCTAGCTTCAGTGGATAGACCCTCATCCTCTGTGATCTGCAAGCAGCTGTTCAGCTCTGGGAATTTTACACTGCTTTCTTTAGGCATTCAGCTGCAGTGCAGTTTTGAAGAGCAGATTTAGCCACATCACGTTTCCCATACAGGTACTGGAAGGCAGCAGCTGCTTGTGGGGCAGAAGTGTGGAAGATCAGCGATAGAGGTCTGAGATGGCCATGCACGTTTCCTCTTTCCCACTAGTGACTTTGCTCTTTTATTTGTTCCATTCAACTGACTCAAATGATCTGTTCTGATGCTACAGGTAACCAGAATTCCTGTAAGTCTGTAAGGACTGCTTCCCCGCCCCCCCCCTCCCCCCCCCATTTTCTTTCTCCTTTCCAGTCCTCAAAATCAGACACTGTTGTGGATATAGCCATTCCAACAGCAGTCTTTGCTTGTGAAATCTAAAGCCCCTAGCTACACCGAAGCCAACCTTTTTTTCTAAAGAAAAGAGACTTAGTATTAGACTGGTATAAAATGGCAGGAAACATGGTGGGGAGAGGTATGGTGATGAGGAACTTGCTCTGCTTATAGTTGTTTCTGAGCTCCGGTGAGGAATAAAACAAGGATAATGGCAGGGGTGGGGGGGGTTCCTACTCTTTCCTGATGTACTGGATACCTGTCAGTTAGTGGTGATGCAGAAGATGAGTCTTTAGGCCCAAGTATGATTAACTCCATGATAAAGGAGGCTGCAGCTTTTGCCTCAACTTCAGTAAAAAGGAAGGGCAAGCTCTGCAAAGGAAGCCTGTTTATGTTGTGTGAATACAACAAGGACATACCTGCCATGAGCTTGCAGACAGAATTTTTGATACATACCTACAGATATGTTTATCTAGGAAAACATAAACTAAAAGGTAGATAGCTGTGTTTATCCTGCCCTTCGGGTTTAGCTTTTGACCTTTTTCCATGATATTCCTAAGCACCTATACACCTGTCCTTGGGGTTGTCACCATTTTCTTGCTTGAATAGTCTTTGTAACTGATTTTAAACATGGTCTTGGCAGCTCTGGAGAAACTGTTTAGTGGTATTTGCCCCATGTTGATACTTATAGAAAAGTTGGGTGTTTCAGATATCACTTTGCAGAAATTCAGTATTTTTCTTTCTAAATAAGTTTCAACTTGGTTACTAGAAGAGTGTCTTTCTGCCCTCCTGCCATGAAGGTCTGAGTCTCTGGGTAGCTGACTATCCTTCTGTTTGTTCTTTTGTCTGAAAACAGAGGTGTTCTATGACTTTTTTTCTTTTTCAACACCCAAGGTATTTTTAAATAAAGGGGTTCAGATACATCCATAGTAGAGTTGCAGAAATATGGGGGCACCTGATTTGAACAGCCAAGGGCCTTTTATCTACCTCAGTGAATGGGCTGACGGCCAACAAACCATCAGGGCATCCTCCCTGACAGGAAGCACCGCCAGAGGGGCAGAGGATGCCCAGGGCTGCGCCTGCCTCCTCCAAGGGTCTGAAAACATTGCCAAGGAGGATCTCCTGCCTGCTGCAGGCCTCTTCCCCAGGGCCCAGAGCCTCTCTTCTCAGGTCTTAAATCTGGACAGGAGCCTCGTGAGTACCTTCACCCTGGGTCTTTCTCCTCAGGAGAGGTATCGGCACTGGCTGGGATCATATCTGTGGGGGAGGCCACCATCTGGTCCCTTCACCCTGGCTGTGCTGGGCCTGCCAGGCCTTCAGGCTTCCCTCCCTTAGCAAGGCCATGCCTCCACCTGCTCCCACCTCCCCCATTTCTGCTATGTGCCTTCACTTTGTGTGAAAGGCTGCCATGATGTACTGCTACTGGTAGTCTGCAGGTGTCTAGTGGCCAAATTTTGTTACAGGGACATTTAGCTTGATAGGCCTTTATAGGGACAGGATAAGGTTTGGAGGACAGTACAGGTGGGTCCTCATAATTTGCTGCTGGCAAATGCCTTTTTGTCTCCTCTTTCTTAGGCATTGTGGAGGACTTTGTGTCTTGAGGGGTTTCTCAGGGACAGTATGTCACAGGCTTTGCATTTTGGTCAGGCTTATCCCTAGAGTCACAGTTTAGTCATCAAACACTAAGCTGCTCTGTGGTGGTACTGACACACACAAGAATTAGTCAAAATGACCCATCCCTTGTTGCAATCATTTCTTTGGTTAGTGTTAACAGTGCGACTGGAACAAAAGTAGGGCTCGTGACCTGGAAAGCCTGTGTGGGTGTGATAAGAGAACCAAGCAGTGCCCTAAATGGGGCACTAATGGGACCTGATGTGGCTGTTTCTCTGAGCGCAATTAGTCCTCGGTTTGTGCAGCCGCTGCCGAGGCTTGTTTCAGGGGGAGTGATGTGAGGAGAGGGGGTGGATATGGGAGCAGTAACTTGGGTATGTCTTGGATCTTGGGGAAGAGAAACGGTTGAGATGAGGGACAGAACTGCCAACGAGGGCAAGGGGTGCTGGGATATGTGGTGGGAACATGCAGCAGCAGTCAGAGCTATCTGTGAAAGCCATGATGAGAATTTTAAACTTAATGCTTTAAAGTTCAAGCTTTTCTTTTCCCCCAATTATTCCCCTAATAGCATTTCTCTGAGAGTACGCTCTATTTTCAGTGGGACTACTGGCAGGTATTGCTTCAGGCAAAGTCTAACCTTCACAGTTGAGGTTTTACATCAATAATTTCTGCATTTGAATTTGTACAGATTAGTGATTATTCCAGTCCTTACCTAAATGTGTTGTGGTTACATTACTTCTGCTATGAATAGTATTTAAAAATAACAGGATTTAAAATTGGATCTAGTAGCTACTTCCAGTATGCTTCTTTTGAAGGAGGTATCTTCATATATGTACGTCATCTTGTATTTGCAAGTGATGAAAAGGTTCTTGAGGTGTGAAAACCAGTCTAATATCCTTTTTTTTGCAGCTCAAAATATGAGGAAATATATATTTATTGGGCAATCTTACCTGCCTTCTGCTGGACCGTGATTGATAATTTCTGCCTGATATCAATAGAAAAGTCTTGTAATTATAGTGTCAGTTTGCCTGTGAAAGCAGGTCTGGCTTCAGCACTCCAGACAGAAAGAGGGTGCCCACGTGTCACACTTGACATTTTCTCAGAACTATTGCTGCCTTGCTAGCTTACCTATCAAGCATGGTGAATTGCATTTCTTCTCATTGATTACTAGCTTTCCTGTGCAACTGAAAGCATTGCCAGCTATTCCCTGACATGATGTAAAATCAGTTGAACACTTTGGCAGGTACATTATGTTAAGAAAGTGTATTTTTAAGGTGCCATTAAGCGGATGTTATTAATGTTGATTTTTTTTTTAATCTCATCCTAACTGGCAATATCTGTATTTTAATATGTATGTATGCATCAAAGGAGATGTGTCTCTACACCAATATTCTTCCCTATTGTAATGGTATGCAGTTTTGAACAGAGTGTTCATAAATGATATTGAAAAGGATTGGTTTAGAAAACATTTTTATTTATTACTGCCACAAATTTTTAAATCTACGGGGATGGCTTTTTGGCTAATGGTGTTATAATTTTGAACACTTTCCCTGACTGAGTTTTGGAAATCACACCTTGTCCCTGAATAACCTGAGGGTTATATATCCCTTTGTGAAAGATGGACAGTTATTATTCACTCATATTGTGCAGTAGTGTTCGGGGGCTGTAATCATCTTGTAGTGTTCCATATTTCAGTGGTCTGACAACAATTTATCAAATGCCACTTACTGTATCAAGAAGGGCGAGCAAACAAACCTGTCCTGTCCTGTCAGCCTTGGCACCAGGACACATGCTTGCTTCCTGGAACACCTGAGGCATGAAAATCATCAGGACTGTTTCTGATTCATCTCACTTTTAAATAAAAACAGGTATTTATGGAGAAAATAATTAAGGTACTTGTTCATCTGTATATGGGAGTTCTGCATGGGACCCAGTTCGTGAGGGACACCTGTGCAACCAGGCCAGAAATTCCCTTTTCCTAGAGCATTTGGGGCATTTGCTGCATGGTGGCTGGTTGATTCATGCGGATTAGTGGACATGTTAGTTTTCTCCTGAGAGTTGAGAAGCTTTGCCGGAAAGAGAAGCTGGTTGGGTCCGTACAGTTGGTTGGAGCTCGCACAGGGGGATCTATGTAGAAAAGAGCCGGGTGCCCTCTCTTGGCCATCTTCACAATAGCAGCCAAAACCAGGACAAAATAGCGTCTGGGAATTTGAAGCAACGTGACTGCTTCAGTAACGGAGAGAGGCTTCAGGACTTGTGACCAAATTAAGAGGAATGTTTATTTAATGGAGGACCAGGAGCTGAAGATCCTAATCCAAACCTACAGTGCCTCTAGTTTTGGGTGAGACAATTAACTTCTTGGTTTCTGTTAATCCATCCCAACAGTAGGACTAATGAACCTCTCTACTGTTTCTTAGGTAGTGATAAAAGCTACAACTGAAAGAGTCAAGAGTTCTTTACCCTGCTCTTATTAAGGACTTTCCTGTTTGGCTTGTGTTGTTTATCACAGAAGTCTTTTGTCATGTAATTTACATTTTGATGAAACACTGCAGCTATCATTATTTCAACAGGTTTGCATTTGAGTGGCAGCTGTGGGGTTGAGGCATCCATGTGCCTGCATTCTGATGCCAAGTACTTTAGTAAGGCTTATTGGAGACCTCCATAAAATTTCTAAGATTATTCAGTTTATCAGCAATTAAACCTACCGGTTCAGGAACTACACTATGTCAATCTTCCACTGGAAAAGTATATTCTGATAGTAAATAGTGGTTTCTCTATGTGTCAGATAAATGATCATTGAGATGGTATTTATCATATGAATAAAAATAGGCTGGTTAAGTAAAAAGAACATTTGATCAGCCTTTTATCAGTCAGATAAGAATACCTGTGGTAACTAGCAAATTGACAGTTTAGTGAAGGAGACTTCATCTACATGAAGTCCTTGTCATCCTAATAAAAGAAAGCACTCTACTAAGGATTTAAATGATATTTATGTGCCTGATAAAAAAAATGTAAAAATAATCGACTTATGCTGAAGACCAAGGTAGCTACTGACTGTAATGGAGCTCAGGTGGTTTATACCTGCTGAGGATCTAGCCCCATCCTTTTTCTGAGCTAGATTCTTAGCAATTTACTGATGAGTAAAAGGGAACATGCATTAGAGCAAAACTGGGTCTGAGCACCGAAGTTGCACCCTGCTGCTGTTTCAGGCAGCTTCCAGGGGTAAGAAGGCAAAACTGTTAAGTAGAAAACACAATGTTAAGAGCAGAATATATGCACTCTATTTCTAGCTCTGCTATGGGGTTGCCATGTAACTTTAAAGACTTTACTAAACCTCTTAACTAATAGAGTTGTTATCTGAAAATTACAAACTCTCACAGGCATGTTTTTGTATCTCTATGTAAGCAGTGGTTTATGATGCACCCTTAAATGTCTAGTGGAAAGACACTGTCTGAAGGCTTGTTACTGGTTTGCTGTATGGCATTGATAAAGATACAGCAGTTGCCATTACAAGACAAGCAGCCCTTACTGGTGGGATGATACTTGCATCCTGTGTTAAATCTTTCACCTTAGGTAAAACTCTTTGCCTGGAGTCAGGGATGGAGCTAAGCACTTGAGTGCACGTGAGTCTTTTGAAAAAGTGTGTGACTTTGGGTGAAAATCCCTATACTGCTTTTCCCTTCTGAGAAAGCAGAAGGATTCAGAACAAGCTTCAAGCCCAACACAATGTATGTGGAGGCAGAGAGCAAACTACCAGTTTTTGGCAGCCATGTGAAAGAGGACAGAGGAGAAAGATGGACCACAGTGATAAAAGGAGAGCTCACAGCTGAGATATCTGAAGGGTCTAGGGAAGGGTGGTGAGCCATGAATTGTAATCGGTTGCAATGTTCCACTTCTAATGTGAGAACCCTTGACATCCTTTGTGCTGCAAGAGGCTTATCAGATCTTGTTGCAAATGCTTGTTCTTACTAATTAAAACCAGAATGCATTCAGTACTGAAATGCAAACTGTTCACAATTTACTTGCATTGTTCTACTTGAGTTGGCAAAAAACCCCAGCCCTACATGAAATGGGACTGCAATATGCTCTGACAGCCCATGTACAGTGTTTGTTGATCAGCCAGACATTTCCAGAGGTGCATGATAAAAAGCCAATCTTAAAAGCCTTAGTACCCAGGACAGACTTTGCAGACTGCCTACCCAGGCTACCTACTGTTGTCTTGCATGGAGCTGTTTCAGCTTATAAACAGTGAGGGACAGAGTTATATTTTCACATGTTTTCATTATTAATTAACAAGAACAACATTTGAACAGCAATCCCATATTTCCAAAGGTACGTGCTTTTGAGGCACGTAGAGTTGACATGCCTTAAGGTTATACCTCATTAGTTTACTTATGTTGCATATCTGTATATCTCTGGGAATGGAATAGGGTTTTACATACAAATAAAAGATGTGGGTGGAGGAGGGAAGAGGGCTGAATTATTCACTTTCCTGCCCTGCAGCATGTGTAATCATGTGTCCCATGGCAAAGTGAATGTAACATACCGTAAGGTTTGGAGCTGGTATAAATTAGTA
>VYZV01045923.1:46748-66326 GCA_013401275.1 Pandion haliaetus
TTTGGGAAGGAGTCATACCCCCTTATTTCCTTAGCAAGAGAAGTCATGACAGCCAGCCCACAGGGAGTTTATACAGGCTATTATAATTTTGAGCAACCCAGCCAATTGGCCTCTAAGAAATACAATAATATCATTGCATTCCCTCTTTCTTAACAAGAGCTTCTGTGCTGAAGTCATACAAAAGGCGCAGCACGGGATGTAGGCTGAGAAATGGCAGACATTCCTGTGCTGTTCTCTACCATTTCACTGTGGTATTCATGTTCAAGTCTGTAAGAGAAGGAGCTGATCTAAGGGTGATGGTAACAGACAAAAACACTCAACTTGGCTCTTACAATGGTTAGACAAAATGTAATTTTTTTTTTTTTTAAATTGTATACCAACTGCATGAGTTGAAGCTTAAAAAATAAGGCTGATTTGTTATTTTTTGTAAATCCTGAGTCCCTTTGAAAGTCCCTTTGAAAGTTAATTGATCATAAGCTTGTGAATAACACACATGTTTCCTGAAAGGTTGATTAATGACTATAAACAAGCACAGGATTCCTTAAACTTGGATTCCTATCCAAGTGGTAGTAACTGATCTAAGTATGTAAAATACTATAATAACTAGCATGAGTGACAAATTCTTAAAGCGAACTGCTTTTGCAATTATACAGTGGTTTTTGATATTAATTCTTGCTGGGGAATTGAAACTGCAGTTGTTATCTAGATTATGTAAATTGAGTTTTGCACCGGAAATTTAATTTTATTTTTTAAGATGTGTGATATGCAAAAAATACTAGGGTATTTAAAATTTCCCCTTGAAAAGCCATTCAGATTTTAAAGAGCAGTCACAATTAAATATTACTGTCTGTTAAAGATGGATAGTAATTTTTTCATCTTTGCTGAGACAGGATTTTTTCCCACAGTCCAGGATACTTGAGTGCTTCATCTTCTATGGGGGTGAAGTCCTTGATTTTTCTACCATGATATATATTTTGATGTGGCACCTACTGCTGGTCTTGGTAGACTTATTCATCGTGTAGTTTTATACGTAGATCTAACAACAGGGGCATTGGCTGATTTTTTTTTTTTTCTCAGTTCTGTTTCATTGTCTACCCCTATAATTTCATATCTTAAGCTGATAAGGCATGAAATTGTCTACCAGTTTGCTTGTGCAGTACCTGGTAGACCTGAATTCAGGTGGGATCTCTCAGTATTATGTCCATCACAGTTAGGCATTTGTGTTGCATCAGCAGGAACAACTCTTCTGAATTTGTGCAGAACTTTCAAACACTCATTTTATGCAGCCCTTTCAGTTACAGACTGGCTACCTTATATTTTGCTAATCATTCAGAGATGTTGTATATTTTTGTGATGCCCGTTTCAGCTCTGCCTATATTATCTGCTCCTTTCATTTACCTCCTTTTCTCTACCCTTCTGCTCTGCTCTGCATGTCCGTTTATCCCGTTCTCAAGTAAGTGGTTCACAACTTTTTTTGGTATATTCCACAAAGTCCCAGCTGACAGCCTTTGTTTGGCTTTTGTGCTTATTTGACTGGACCTTGTACAATTGGACAAAATCCTGACTGAGTTTAGTGGAGTTGCTTGTGTTGTAGATTAGGACAGAACTGGTTTGCTAAGTGTGTAAAGTCTGCAAAAATCACTGCAGGATAAGGAAAGGAGAGGTTAAAAAGGAGATCTCCTGGGTCTCTTGAAAAACTTCCAGCAGTTTATTTCCAGTTCAGATCAAAAATATTTCAATGACATCTCCCTGGTACCTTGATATTTCCAGATACTCTCTCATTTAGAAACCAGAATGGCAAAGACACTTGCAAATGGGAGTGGGGCTGATAAAGAAAAGAGTCGATATGACATTTCAGCTCCTCAGGAAATGATGGCTGCTGTGTGTGTCTAAGAATGAGCTTACAGTTAAAAAGCACAGATTGTAATCATAGCTTGCGATCCTTTTCTACCTGCACCACAAATTTCTTGTAAATCACTTAATTTCTCCAAGTCTCAGTGCCTATAGCAATACAACTTCTTTACCTTCCAAAGGAAACTGAAGCACAACTTTGTTTCTCTTGCAAAGCAGCGTAGTATACATTTGTCAAGAATCAGTTTGGGATTCATGGACTGAAGGTATATTTCTTTCTTTCCTTTTTTTTTTTCTCTTCCCATGCAAAATATTTGCACTCCTGACCGCTCCTTCATCTGCTTCATGTTCTAGTCACTTGTCAATATAAACAATCTGTGAGTTGGCAATATTTCATGTGGGGCCACTGCACTATCTTCAGCTTCTCTGCAATTAATATTCTGTCCTGTCATTTAAGTTCAGCCCTGTGTTCCTAATGTCAGTCTGGGTTTGTTTAATATGACCAGCAAGGTAGCATATGTTTCTAGGTTGGGTCCCACTGCTGCTTCTGGAGGTACCTCCCATTAATCAAGAAGGCTACTTTGTCATAGTGCAGCTAATGTTATCACCAAACTTTAAGTACAAAAGTATAATAATAATGACTCCTGTTTCACTAAATAGAGTTAACAGCTGAATAGCTTCCTTGATGGTTTATTATATTAGTCTTTCAGAACGTTGACTGATTTGTTTTTATTACCAAGAAAGCTTTTGTATTATGAAAATTACTTGGGACCACAGGTCAATGTTTTTCATGTCACATCTCCATAAGAGGTACATTGCTTCATTATACTTCGTATTCTGCTACTGCAACCTGTATGTCTCAAATTTATTTGTCACGATACCACTGCCAGGCTGCCATTAAATTGTTAAAGGATATTCAGGAATGTTGTTGCAGTAACCTTTAGAGGAAGACATATGGAAATGGACTATATCTGTTAATTAACTTTTCGATATGCAAACTTTTGGGAGTGCAAGGCCTGGTATGGATCACAATATGTGAGCAGAATATTTAGTGATGATGATTATGTTTTTTCTGTGAGACAACAGACACTCCAAATTTGAATTACCTATCTATCTATTTAAACTAAGAGATGAAAAAGTTGAAGAACAAAAATGAAGTCCATAAAAGACAACAATATTCGTCTCTGTTCTGTCCATCCATACTGGTCTCCAAAACCAAAATGGCCTGTTATACCTGCCTGTCTTGACAATGTTTAAAAATTGCAGCTCACAGAAAATGAACAGACAGCACAAGGGATACATAGGAAAGTAAAACCTGTTGATCAGTTTGAGAACTCATGGGAGAAGCTCCTAAGACCTTTCAAGTTAAGCTGAACGAGGGACCTCAGGTCTTGGACAGCTCACCCTCCCCTTTGGAGAAGGTGCAGTCAGAGAAGAGGTTGCTAGCTCTGAGCTAACAAGCTGTGATGGTTCCCAGACATGTCCTGGGAGTCAAAAATCGGACTGCGGGCAGATAAACTGAAGCTGGGAATGATAAAGCTTTCCTGCTTCAGAGACTATGATCTCTAACAAGATCAGTATGTTAAGGGTTATTTAGAACATTAATTGTTCATACTTCAGGGCTCCTCAGACTTTCTGAAGCTAGAGTTCTTAATACTGATCCCATAGTAATACAACCACTTTGTACTGCGTTCGTGTGGCAAGATTTTGTAGTGGGGGGGGGGGTTACAGGGGGGGCTTCTGATGAGAAGCTGCTAGAAGCTTCCCCTGTGTCTGACAGAGACAATACCAGCTGGCTCTAGACGGACCCGCTGCCGGCCAAGGCCGAGCTCATCAGCGATAGTAGTAGCACCTCTGTGGTAACATATTTAAGAAGGGAAAAAAGTTGCTGGGACACACAATAATGGCAGCCGGAGAGAGGAATGAGAAGATGTAAGAGAAACAACCCTGCAGACACCAAGGTCAGTGAAGAAGGAGGGGGAGGAGGTCCTCCAGATGCCAGAGCAGAGATCCCCCTGCAGCCCGTGGGGAAGACCATGGTGAGGCAGGCTGTACCCCTGCAGTCCATGGAGGTCCACGGTGGAGCAGATATCTACCTGCAGCCTGTGGAGAACCCCACACCAGAGCAGGTGGGTGCCCAAAGGAGGCTGTGACCCCGTGGGAAGCCCATGCTGGAGCACGCTCCTGGCAGGACCTGTGGATCTGTGGAGACAGGAGTCCACGGAGCAGGCTTTCTGGCAGGACTTGTGACCCCATGGGGGACCCATGCTGGAGCAGTCTGTGCCTGAAGGACTGCACACTGTGGAAGGGACCCATGCTGGAGCAGTTTGTGAAGAACTTCAGCCCGTGGGAAGGGTTCATGTTAGTGAAGTTTGTGGGGGACTGTCTCCAGTGGAAGGGACCCCATGCTGGAGCAGGGGATGAGTGTGATGAGTCCTGCCCCTGAGGAGGGTGAAGTGGCAGAAACAACATGTGATGAACTGACTGTAACCCCCATTCCCTGTCCCCCTGTGCCACTGCAGGGGGTAGGTAGGGAATCCAGGAGTGAAGTTGTGCCTGGGAAGAAGAGAGAGATGGAGGCAAGGTGTTTTGAGATTTGGTTTTATTTTTCATTAACCTACTCTGGTTGATTGGCAATAAATTAAGTTAATTTTCCCCAGGTTGAATCTGTTTTGCCCATGACAGTAATTGGTTAAGTGATCTCTCCCTGTCCTTATCTCGACCTGGGAGCCCTTTGTTATATTTTTCTCTCCCATGTCCAGCTGAGGTGGGGAGGGGAGTGATAGAATGGCTTTGGTGGGCACCTGGCACCTAGCCAGGGTCAACCCACTACACACTTGAACATGGCATAACACAGCACTGCTGAAGAAAGAGGCTTGCTGCTTTTTTTGCCTGCTAAGCTTTAATCTGCACCGGTTCCCTGACATGGTTTGGTGTGGGGATGCACAAATCCTTGTGGCAGCATAAAGCAGCATAGGAACATGCTGGTGTTTTGGAGGTGCCTGAAGGGAGGAGCTGTGTGTACCAAACCAAGTTTGGAGTTACAGTGGGAGCAGTAGTCCCAAGAGGTAGGTGCTGGCAACATGGATAGCAATAAAAGTAGAGTGAGGTTGAAGAAGGACATGTACTGGTTGCCTAGGCAAGTATGCTTAAGTGAAAATGTACATGGGTAAGTGTGGTATATGTGAAAAGTATAGTGATAGACAACAGAAAGAAAATCCACAGGCTAGGGAAGGCAGAATTGTTTGCTCTGAAAAGAATGATGTTGTCCATCAAACCTGGCAGAAAACCCCAATTTTGCAAGGTTTGACCTACCTGACCCTGTTGTATATTAGGCAAGAACTGCAGCACAGTCTGAACAGCCTGAAAAATGGGTAGGGAACAATTTAATACAAGCTTTTTTTCCTGTGCACATCAAGGTAACAAAGAAATAGAAAGTTTGTGGTAAACTGAGACAAAAGACTGATAGCTAAATCAAGCTTTTTGTACTTTCTCAAGCATTAGATTAGCGGGAGATTTCATAGATAGCATTGTAAATTCTGATTATGTGTATGTGGCTAGGAAGCTATGCTCACAGCGTCTCTCTAAGCGTTAGCCTGTTTTTGTACTTTTGGGTTATTGCCTGGCACAAACACTATAAAACAGGTTGCAGGAACTCTATAATCAAGCTGAAAATATTCAGAGAATGCAGCTATGGCATTAGATGTTTGAGAGGAAAAACTATTGAAAGACCAGAAATATAGGAAGCCAATATAGTTATTGTTTCCATGTTCATTGGTGTCTCACTAGGTGAAAACCAAAACAGAGGTGCTAGAAAGAACTGCAGTGTATCTTTCATGCAAGTTGCTTCTCACTACAGTGTATTTCAGTATCCAAAATTACATTTCTGGAAAGGTTCTTCCTGCTGAATTTGCTGTTTTCATTAGAGTTATTCTTTTTCATTATTGCTTATAAGATTAGGGATAACCAGTAATTCTCAAAATTTCTTACTTTTCTGAAGCCAGTTGGCTCTATGAAGCACAGGCCTAGATGTGGACGCCCACAAGTTTTGCTTGAATTTTGGGGTATGAGTAAACCCCTAACCTGTTTAAGAATTTGCATTTTTCACATGGGTTGGGTGAAATAAAATGCATTATAACATAGACACAGAAGAAAAGAAATTGCTTTAAGGATTATTCCAATGCAGTTCACTTACCATTAAGTATCGTTCTACTTTTGTGAGCTTAAATCTCTACTGACATGAATCTTTTATATCCTGCAGTGCAACTTGTAATACTTAGATACCTAATACACTTAGAGCAGTTTTTCATTAGACCTGAGAAAGTTTGGAATTTCTCATGGTCTTTGAGCAATTGAGTCTCCATTTTGTGGTATTGAAAAGTTTTTATGTTTTAATAAACAACTATTCTTGAATGTATTCCTGAACTTGATTTTAACCATTACTGGTAAAAAAAAAAAAAAAAAAAAANAAGTAATTTGAAATGTGTTTTTGAGACCAGCAATTTGCAGGTCTGTTTTCTGTGTTAGTAGTAGTATGTGTGCACCCTTTTTATCTGTGAGTTTATTAGGATGGGAATTAGAACCAATGACATTAAATAAGATGAGGAGACAATGTCAGAGAAATAAAGAGGTATTGCAAAAGTCACAGATGCAGTTATAACAAAACCAGGGCCAAAAATCCTCTATACATATAATCATGTGCCAAATTCAGCAACCGTTTATGGAAATTATGTATACTGAAATTATGGCATGTTTAACTGGAGTAAGAACAAAATTGTTGAACATTTTATTAATTTAAAAAACATACTTGGGGCTATCCTGAAACTAATCACACTTTTAGGCCAAAATGGGCTGAAAAAATATGTGTTCATTTCACTTAGAACTCTAGGTTGGTGCCACTCTCCTTTCTGATTGATGGCTGTGTGGTTGGGTTGGTCTCTGAGATGTCTTGGGGCCCAAGTTAAGTGGCTCCTCTGCCCAAAACAGCTTCAAGCCCCTACCATCTGTGTAGTCCCACTGCCAGGATGTGCTGAGGGATGCAGTTTCCTATGTTGATGTGATTCCAGGCTGCCCATCAGTAGACACTGATGACCTCCCAGTGGCTTTCCACTACACAGGACAAGTCTTAGGACCTGCAGTCCTAACTTGTCCTGCCAAATGCTTTTTCATTTTTGTCATGTTTACCAAGTCATACGCACCAGCTGTACTATAGCAATTGTTTTAGTACTCTAACGCACAAGGAAGGTAACCTAGATTCAACAAGGTAAATCACTTTTAACAATGAGATGAGGTAAATCACCTTAAAGAATAAGGTAAATCATCTTAGATCAAATTATTCTGTGTTATTCTGAAGATGTTGCAGGTAATAGTCCATACATGTGCAGTAACAAAAGAATAGTTGCACTACAGTGACTTTGTGCCTCACTGCTTTTGTTTAGGCTCTTACCTTCTGGGGACAATGAAGTAGTCTGAGGTATTTTTCTCTGCAGTTAATAGAGGTTGGCTTTTTATCTCAAACATGCCATGGAGCTAAAAGATTGCCCTAAGGCAGCAGGGTAGGAGGTACATTAGATGAGGAACAGAAACTTGTTCCTGTGTGACTCCTCAGTTTGCACCAAGGACCTTTGAGCAGTACCCAAGACTGTACTTAGACTTGCGTTTTCAGGTTCATAACATGGACCTAGGATGCAGGAAGCAAGAGCTGGAGATGGCGAAACGTGTGGTGGGAGGTATGAGGGCATGGAAAGCTGGATCCTAGTAGAAGGTGTTAGTCATTTGCAACTGGAGAATGAAGGAAGCAGAATAATTTAGACACAGAGATGGGAGGATGGCATGTGAAATGGAAGTACAAATACAATTCTTTACAATTAATTTGATAAGTCATTCCTGGGTCTCTTTCTGCAGGACTGCTACTTGCCCAGTACGTTGACATGCTGTACTGTGACATGGGGCTATTCCTCCCAAGGGGCAGAACTTTGCACTGTTCCTTCATGAACTTCATGAGGTTTCTGCTGTCCTAGTCCTTGAGTTTATTAAGGTCCCTGTGTATTGAATTGTGGCTTGGTATCTGTTGTAGCCATCACTCCCCTAAAATGGACATTTTTAGCCTTTTTTCTAATCATCAGGGACCTCCTCTGATTGCTGCAATTTTTTCACAGGTGATAGGTAGTAGCCTCACAGTCATGTTGGCTGCCTCTGTGGGCATCCAAACCAGCCCCATAGATTTGAGTATGTCTAGCCTGTAAGCAGTTTCTGGCCTATTGCTCCCCTGCATTGGTTGCCCCTCTTCTTTGCAGACTATACTATACACAGAGGTGCAGGAGCAGGCTTTGCCTGTGAAGACAAAGGCAAAAAAAGGCATTCAGCCTTTCCAGCGCTGTTCACTAGTAGTTCTTCTTCCCTGCCCGTCAGCACACCCACATTTTTGGTGACCTTCCTTTTCCAGGCTCGGGGACCTGTAGGAACCCCTCCTTGTGAAGCCTTTGAGCTTCAGATGGCTTTGGCTTTCCTGATTTTTGTCCCAAACCATGCAGTTGTACTCCTGTTTCATTGCCTTTTCTTGCTTCCGTTCCTTGTATGCTCACTTTCTGCATTTTAGTTATCAGCAAGCTTCTTCCTAAGCCAACTGACGCTTCTCTTTTTACCTGTTTCTGAGACTGTGAACTGTTTTGCCTGTTAAAAATATCTTACAGATAACATCTCTAGTCTTTTTCTCAGAGGTGGATGGATGGATTGGAAAAGAGAAAACAGTCTGAAAGAAAAAAATTCAGTATAAGCAATCTGTTTGACAAAATCATAATCAAATGCAAAAGTTATTAGGAGAAACTTTAGGGCTACAGTCTTTAGCAAAAACTATTTTACTGCTATTGATACACTGAAATATTTTTTTCTTGATCAATGTCTGTTCTTCATTGATCTCTTCTCTCCCCACTATACATAGGGAATGAGCACCATGTAACCAGACAGCTATAAACCTTCAGCAGCATACCACTGATGGGAGTCTATAGACCACCAGTTTGGGAAACCTCTGCTTTTAAGCCTCTAAATGATTCAACATTTGTGTAAGTCAGACACATTCTGGTATTACATAGGTAAATAATTTTATAACCATGTTCATTATAATGCTAAGAGGTTCAGACACTGTATGAACTGTTTACTAATGCAAATTGTCCCTCTAATATTTAGGTGATAAAAACAGAAAGTGTATGTGAGCTATAAGTATGCCCTTAAAATGCACATGAAAAGCTGTGTGCTGTTTACAGTCTGTTAAAGGAATCCTTGCTACAGTGACACATGACTGTCTTATGTGTGTATATTAGTGGTTATGAGGTTTGGGTTTTTTTTTTTGTATGAAACTTTGGCTTAAAACAATATTGCTAAACAACTAAGGTCCCATTTTATTGGTATTTTAAGCAAGGCTCAGCTACTCTTGTTTAATAATCCAAATGGCACGTAGAAAATCCTGTGTTGACAAACACTTAGAAAAGGTGTATTGTCCTGGCCAACTTGAGTATTTCAGGCAAAGACAAATATTAATATTTGGACTTTTACTTCCTCAGCTGCTCTGCCCTTTTTTACTTTAGAATGAGAGATACTATGTAAATGCTAAAGTATTACAAGGGGAAAACAATTTGACTAATATAGGTTGATGTGTCTTATGAATGGAAACTGAAACACAAGCTATAGAGAAATCACTTAAGTCACCGTTGAGATGCATCCATCTCTGGTAATGCATAAAAACTAATTAACAGTGCAGTGAACTGGAAGTAATTCAGAGGGAAACATTATTAGATGAGGCAGTACAAAAGAAAGTGAAATGTCTTTCAGTTTACTGACTAAGGATAGATGAATATCTACAAATGTCCATAAGCGACCTTGACAGCAAGGAGGAAGAGTCTGTTCAGAGATGTTCCTTGGAGTGCTGTGTCTGTAGGAGTAATAGCATAAAAGAACAGGTGATCAGGTTGTGATATAAAAGACTAAGGCCTATACCATGCTAATGTCTGGCAGCTATTGAGGCTGCATCCATATAGCTCCTAAATGCAGATAAGAAAACGTTTTTGCTGTTTGAGCACACTCTGGTATATGACCAGCTAATGTAAATTGTAGCTTTCTATTGTGTATATATAGCATCTGTAAGTGGAGAACAGCAAAAGCACTGAATACTGAACACCATGCTTGGATATATTTCAAAGCAAGGAATAGAAAAGCCATTGTTTCATGCATTTAAAGCTAAGCTAGAAACTGCTGCTCAGAGCATTTTGAGAACAATCCTGCTCTCACAAGGAGGTGGACTTAATACTCTTGCTAAATCCTTTTAGACTGTATTTCTTGTTACTGGATGATAGTTTCCTAGTGCCGGCCCTGGCTGACTAGGCTCAAAAACATTACTCACCTCATACATCTATTTCTGTAGACCTTGCTGTTTTCATTCTGGGTTTTGCTTTGTAGGGACTCTTGTGCATAGAACGTTTTGTGGAAAATAAGTGCTCAATTGGTGCCAGCTCCTGATAGTTGAATTTTCCTCTCCTGAATTTTCTTACCATTATCTAGACAGTTTTGGGATACGGGGCTGGTGAATAGCAACAGGCTACTACTGATGTGATCGAGGACAACTAAAATGCAAGATGAGCCTCAAATCTCCCTTGATTGCATGTCTTTTGCTGTCACTTTCTTTCCTCTAGAGTTTTCAGCTTTTTCCCTTCTTGTAGGTCTTCTATGCATGCTAGGTGTTCTTACATTACTGTCAGAATTATGGGACTTTACAGTCTTAGCCCTATTTCTTCTACTAAAGTGATAAAATGAAATGGATCTGTCTGTATCTTTATTCAGGTTAAGAATAATTAATGTTCTAACAAGTTATTTCCCTTCCATTCATGATCAGTTACTTCCAGGAGCTCTCTTTGTTGATATCCGGAATGAAGGTTTAATAGTGCTGCATCTTATTTTGAGTGGTATGGGTGAAACTCAGTAATTAGTCAACCTATCAAACTGTGCTGTTTAAAAAAAAACAACTTAAAGATATGAGCTTGCTCCTTGCTTGTTTGAACTGAATGCTTGTTCTATGTCTTATTGACTAACCAGTCATCTGANCAAAAAAATACCCGCCAAAACTTTTTAGAGTATTTTCATGAACAGCTTTTGATGAGTTGCTGTTTTGCTAAGCGCCTGAGCTCTGCAGATGAAAGTCCAGCAGAACTCCTGGGAAAGTGAGCTCTGTAGCATCTGGAAGCAAAGCTGTAGTAGATGGATAGTTAGTTTCACTTAGCCATTGCCCTAATCTGTGTGAGCTGGCAGTCAGCTGGCAAAAGGAACCAGAAATATTTTCTTGGAAATGTGTCTGTTCATATGAGAGAGGGTATAGATCTTCTAGTTACATTGGAGTAAAAGCAAGAGTGAGAGAGATGGAAGATGGTATGAAAATAGCAATTTGAGTTACTGTCACAGGGGAGCATTACACATGGCATCACATAGTACATGAGTTAATCATCACAAAATTATTTGGAATTGAAATAAGAAAGTAGAGAACGTGACAAGAATGATATTCAAATGCAATAAAATCTTATCTGAAAGTTGTTTGTATTTCAAAAAGCAGATCTGCAAATTAAGTGTAGATGAAAGTGATTGTGAGAACTCAAAGAACTTGACAGAGTTCAGCCATCCAGTGAAATTAATTTGAGGTTGTTTTTAACAGTTGATCTAATTTCCCCCGTAAAGTGTTTATTGATTACAGCAGGCTCCTGCTTGCTGGAGACTACCTGAATTCTGTGCAGCACCCCTTAAGAAAGCAGTGCTGGCAAACCAGGCTCAGANGCACCTTACATGGTTCCTTCACGGGTGTAATTTAGAGAAGTGCTGGTAGTGCATAGTGGCTGCACTCTTACCTCGTCTCTGTAGCAGCATGACAGATAATCACCAATCCTGTGACACCCAAGATCAACCCTCCCAGTAATTTTCCCAATTGCTTCTGACAAGTATCTTCCCTTTGCCAAGTTTGGCCGTTTTAGTCAGTAGAAAGGGACCAAGTGGGGCTCCCCATGGGAGTTGCCATCCTGGTGCTAATCCAGAAGAAACCAGGAAAGAGAGAAACAGAAGGAAAGACAAGATTAAGACTGTAAAGTGAGGAAGAAAACCACTTCAGAAAAAAAAACAAAAAAAAAAAAAAAAAAANCCTAACCACGATGGACAAGCTGGTGGAGCTAAGGCATTCCCTGAAACATAACATTTGTATACAGGGGATTTCTGCAGCATGATGATGTTTTCTAAAAAGCAGCTGTGTGATATGTGCTATCCAACCTGAAAAATTGGGACTTTAATGTTGATATGGGTCATGACGTGGTTACAGATCTTAAGTAGTAAGAGTTACATATACCCCTGAAATTAATTTGACCACTGTGTACCAAAATCTAATTTTTTTTCCTTCTCTCCCAACCATTAAATTGCTAGAGCTGAGCTATATAATGCTTTAAAGAAAGGCATCTCCTAGTCACTAAGGAATATTGCAGAAAATTTGCCTTCCAAACATGGTTATATAACACCCACTTATTTTAATTAGACTTTTGCTCTCGAAGTCCCACTTTACCTAAGTGGCATGATCACTGAAACACAGTAGAGATCTGTGATAGCAAATGCAATCTATCTTCTCCTTTAAGAAGTGACTTTGCCTTTAGTATTATGTCTCTCAGGCATGTGAGCCCCCAGTAGCTACTTGCAGTGTTGTCTATTATTAGTGCTTACTCAGAATGGGTATTGTTCTCTGCTATCAGAGGTGCAAGAAATGTCTGTGTAAGCATTGCATAGCTTTAATTCTCCTACAGAAGAGAAGTCCTCTGGGAGGAAAGTCAAATAAACATCAGGCTAAACTGTACTCCAGATAGCTGAAAACCAGGATCAGGACCAAACCCAATTATTCACAAGATGATGCTGATGTTGGTCTTTTCTCAAGAAAAAACACCAAGCAGAGACAATTTTTTTGAAGTAAGTAAATTCCAACTAATTAAAGGTTTCTCTTCCTTCCAGTCTTACTTGATAACTATTACTGTATTAAAGTCTTTGGCAAGCATGAGAAAAGTGTTGTGGTTATATCCATTAACTCCTTTACCCCTGCAGCCAACTGCTTTATCTTCCTATGTTTTCTGTGACATGTCCTGTTGCAGAACATGGAGACCTATTTGGGCAGGCACTGAATACAATTTCAGTGTACAAACAAAAAAAGAAAGCCAAATTGTACATTTGTCATATCATAAAAAGATGATTTGTGTATATAGGTCGCAACAATCCCTTTCTGGTTTTCGGTCCATGATTCTTGTACTTCTAACTGAACAGACCAAACAATTTGTTTCCATGTAATTTTAATCCTACAGGAAATTCCTGATAATTGTGCTATGCTTTGCTATGATGATGAATTACTGTGTATGTTTCTGCCATCCTCATTAGTCTTACTTTGCAATTCTCACCCTGCATGTGCATTGAGATGAATTGGACATGGAGCCTAAAAGGCAGTGCCCTTGTGAACCATATTGTTTTAAGGTCGCCTTTTTTTATTTTGCTTTCTGACATCAGCTGCTCTTTTGATTCTGAAAATGGGAGACATAATAGCTTTTTCTCTCACTGTCTGATTTAGAGACTGAATACTTCATAGAACATTGTCATCCCTTAGTCAAAAAGCAGGAACTAATTCCAAGAATAAGTGCCTTACAAAAACGATAAAACAATCCTACATACAGACATTGAGAAGTGTTTTGGAAAAGAGGGAGAACAGTCTTGGAGCAAAAAGGAAGTGTGGGCTCTGCCTGGAGAGAAGAGATATAGCTGATAAAAATTCAGGAGTGTATAGAATGGTAGGGGAATTTGAACAAAGCTGTTTAGGGAAAGAGAATGAGCAAGGTAATAGTCAAATAATAAAACCCATAGTAAGCATTTGCAGAAGTTTATCTTACTGAGTGGATTGTTTACTTCTTAGACCAGTCACTGCAGTCAAGCAGGAAAAGAAATGCAGTCAAGCATCTGCTGTATGTCTTCTTTTTCTCAGTGGACACTACAGTTTTTGCCAGACATGACACACATACACAAGAGGCATGTTGGAAAGAAGCTCAAAGACCTTACTCAGTCATCTAGCAGTTTCTAATCTAATAGAATAGCTAACCACTTAATGGATAAGTTACATTGGGAACTATACCTGTGTAAACCTGCATCCATAATCACATTTATTATGGTCAATTCCTAAAAAAATGCTGTAGTGGAGAAGTTAAGATGAGACTAAATGCACAGAGATCACGTGGGTAATAAGATTGTCTGAACTTTTTTAGGGAAATTGATTTAGGGAACTGACTTTTACAGAACATTACACTATTGGCAAAATTACTATTTTTTGCTTAGATTCTCTTAATGAAAGACAGCTTCTCTTTTTTTTTGTCAAATATGGACTGTCAGAAGATGAAGTTGTGTTTCTGTGTAGATACACTGCCTCAGTTCTTCATGGGTCTTTTGTTGCCTGACGTCTCGATTTACCAAAACTGTGGTGATTTTACACTAAGGGGGTCAGCACCAAAAAGTGTCTGAATGCATTTAAATGATCAAAGGTTGCTAGCTGATGCCATCCAAGCTCCAAGATACTGCAGCACAGGCCAGGTCCCGCTTGGAGTGTAGCCAAGTCTGCCATCTACTGAGCCTGCATGAAGAAGCTGAGGTGTGTGGGGTTTTTTTTTAGCTCAAATACTATCCTGTGATAATACATCTAGATGGCTTGCAAACCTGAGGTGATATGAAATGTGGAGTGAATTAACTCATGACCATCTAAAGCTGACTGTATAGATATGCCTTAAAATGACCCTTAAGCCCCAAGATCACTCTTCTGTAACCCTTTTGAAAGTGATTACTAGTGCTTTCTGCTTAATTGATTCTGAAGACAGAGTATGCAACACATCCTTGTACTCTTGAGGAACATATATAAATGAGCTTGTGCTGTGCTTTTCTCCTGTTAGTCTCCTCTTGAATTATAAGAGGGAAACCATCATAAGCCAATTCTTACAAGTGCTGCATACACTGTGGCAGTGACATGGCCTTTCCAGATGTAGTTCCTGTTCAAGTTCCTAAATTCCAGAGATTCAGCTGGCAACTGAGATACCTAAATTTGTTATGCCTACCTGTTAGAGTCTGTTTGTGGGCTAGAGGCTTGCTTCAGTTGCCCCCACACAGGAACTGCTGCCATTTCAGATGCCCTAGAGTATGCAGGACACCCTAATGGGTCTGGGAGACCTATTGTCAGTGGGAGGATAGGCAGGTTATGCTGTCTCATTTCAAATGGCACTGCCCCCTCTGTGTGGGCAATGGATTGAGCCCTCAGTATCAAAGCCCTTATTAGAGTCAATAAAGATCAAGCCTGGAGTCACTGGAGCTGAGTGATTCAATTCAGCAGCTGCTGGTTCCCTAGGTCAGGGTGAACTCAGTCATGCTCTAGACTGCATTGGCTAGATTTCTGCTGAATACAGTGGGTGGATGAACAACTGATGCACGTGTGCATGCCCACATGTAGATAACTGTGCTTAGATAACCTAAACACGAAGTATTTTGAATGATCAAGAATTAATTTTTAGAATTTGAAAGGATAATTGCAGAAGCTTTCTTTCAGAACTAATACAGAGCAATCAGAGTACCTATAAAGTTTAAAGATCTCATGGTAGGTTATAATGGGAAACAGAGGTATTTACCTTGTATGCAAAAATTAACATATAAGGCAGACCAACTAACAGATGACCTGTCAGGCAGGTTCCCAAAGGAAAATGGAGTCTACTGCTTAAAATAAATTGTTTTTAAAATGCTAGAAATCACACTAATGATCGGTGAAATATTGGCTGAAGCTGGACAGGAACTAGATAGCATCACTGCTGTTTTTGACTGCTCTGATTCCAGTAGCTTTAAGGGACATGATTTCCCATTCCTCATTAATGAAGAGATAACAGGAAAAAGGTGCACCATTTCCCTCAGTAACAGATTTTTCAGGGAGTAAAGGGCTGAGCTTTATGTGCTGTTTCTGTACTACAGGGCTGGCCTTGTTGCACTGAAGACAGAGGTGCGGTAGCATTCACATGTGCAAAATTTAATTACTCTGATTTATCAAGCAATTATTTTTCCTATTAGTTTTATTTAACTGTGGGAGATCTCATCCTTTCTTTGAGTGTAATGAGTGCATTTGCTCCAGGAGGCAATTTGCCATTCCAGATGAATTCTCTTTAACAGTGACTTTGCCTTTATTTTTCATTTTCAAATGAAATTACATTCTCAGTTTGTTAGTAAATTTAAGTAGTAAATTTATTAGTATATGAGAACAGTGAATTCTTTATTGCATGATGACAGAGCTTCTGCAGGAAAGTGATTCCTATCCAAACCTTCCTTTTAGCAAATAATGTTAAGCCATGCTGGTAGAAGATGGAAATTTTGAGTTTGCACCAGCAGGCTGGAGAAGGTCCTGTATTCGGTTTCTATTTCCTGCAGGAAAACACTTAACTTCTAATCTATAACATAAATTACAATCACCACTTCCATTTTTCAGCCATTTAAGTGAATTAAGGAGTCTTCTGTTTCCAAAATAGTTGATATAAATGCCAACATCCAAGAGACAGTTTGAACTGTAAGTGTCTGACTCCCACAAGCTTTTAGTGCACAGTTTTAGCAAGGGGACAGCATATCATCTTTTTACTATAACCTGTGAGTAGCACAGTGCTCACTGTATTTACTGGTGATTCTCACTCCCATTCAGAAGCATCTAACTTCCTTGCATCATGGGAAGAGTTTGTTTGTTCTATCTTTGTCTGTGGTTTCCTCTGAGGGATCAGATAAATCAAAGGAGGTGATTCTTATTCTGAAAAAATGGGCTCAATGGGGAAGTGTGTTAGGTTGTCCTGCTTCCACTGACCTGGGGATAAAGACAAGCCTTCTCTGAAAGCCTTTAGAAAGAACCATTACTGATGAACCCTCAGTCACAGGATGATTGGGTTTGTATCAGTCACAAGATGTGACTTGCATATGGCAAGACTCCAGATTTTGGTGGTGAGGGTCTAGAACCTGACAGCAGCTCTCACTGGGCTGTGGAAGCTGATTCCTTTTGGTTTTGCCTCTATTCCCTGTCTTTTTATGCACACTGAATGTTTTCCTGTGTTTTGTCCATTTTACTTTTAAGCATATTCCATTGTGAACTTCTGTTTTTCTCATTTGTAATTTCATATCTACTCTAAAATATTGTGCTAAATTGGTCTTTATAACTTCCAATTAATCTCATCATGTTGCCCTTTTTACCAAGCCTTCTTATTATACTTTTTTGCATCACTGCTTATCGCATGCATATAGGATGGCATCGTACAAAGCCTGTAACTTAGCTTTCACCAGATCCATTTCTCACACTCTTGACAGCAGAAAACAGCCTAATTTTAATTAGAAAAAACATCCAGTTGGAACAAAAATAATTAGGATGCAGCAGAAAAAAACCCCACGTGGACGATGACAGGAGACAAAATGCTCTTCATGTGGGTTTTTTTTTTTTGCTTTCATTCTTGAATGTTTCAGAGATTTTGCTTGATTGATCTGTAATAGATGCATTTAATGTAGTTGCAATCTAGGATTCGCAGGATCTCACAGAATCACAGGAGGTTGAGTTTAGAAGGGGCCTCTGGAGATTGTGCAGTCCAAACCCCTGCTCAAAGCAGGGTTAACTACAGCAGGTTGCTTGGGGTTTTTAATATCTCTAGGGATTGAGATTCTATAATATATCTGGGCAATGTGCTGCAGTATTCAACCACTCTCAGAATAAAAGTGTTTTTCCTGAAGTTTGAATGGAATTTCTTGTATTTCAGTTTGAGATCACTGCTTCTTGTCCCTTCAGAGCCTCATGTACCACATTGGGAAAGAAAAATTCAGTAGTATCTTTGATAGCAACAGAGTGAATTTTTTATTAATCTATTTATAGTGCCCCAGATACTAAGGCCAGAAGAAACCATTACAGCCATGTAGTTTAATATCCTTCAGAAGAAAAACCATAAAGTCACTTTCAGTAATTTCTGTATAAAGTCAAATAATCATCTGTTGAAAGTCAGTATATTTCATAGGAAGGACTTGTATCTTCAAATGCAACTAGAAGTAACTGAGAATCTACCACATCCATTGGTGATTTGTTCTAGTAGTTATTTGCCTTTATCAAAAAATAGAGAGAAAAGCAACTGAAAGTTCATAGAAAATAAAGCAGGAAGAGACTCAGGATCCCGCCCCCCCTTACCTGAAGCTGTGTCATTTATCGCTAAGCCTTTTTAGATAGGTGTTTGCCTAACTTCTTCCTTGATAAATGCTGGTGATGGCGACTGAGCTTCTTTTGTGGACAATTTTGATTCTCCAAAACTTTTTGCAGTGTCTGGCTTTGAATTTTCCTTGTTGGTATTTAAGTATGAGACTTCTTGCTTTATCCTTAGTGGTCATGGAGAATTGTTTAGTCTTTTCTTTACAGCTACACTTTGTACATCTGAAAATTGTTAAATCTCCTTTCACATTTCTCTCCTTTAGATTAAATGACCCCTTCAACCTTTCTTGAACAATATTTTCTTGAATTCTGTAATTCTTCCTGTTCTCTTAACTTCTCCCAGATGGCCTAGACTATTTTTGAGGAGCAGTGCTTGTAACTGAAAACGTATTCTAGTGAATGCTGCACCAGCTTTTGTAGACAGCCTTTCATTTAGGCAGTATGTTTGCCTTTGGCAATGGGCGCATGCTCAGATCCGATCTCCTTTAATGCTCAGACCTTTTACAGCAGAGCAGATCTGTTGTTCCATATCCGCTATTTGTGTAGCGTAATCTAAGTGTATAAATTTTTTAATTTTTTTTTTTTTAAGCCCCAATATGAATCCTGGTTTTGCAGGAGAGTTTTCTAACCTGTCAAGATTATTTGGAGTTTTAGTCGTAGACCTTTCAGTGCTTGAAACTTCTATATTGGTATGATAAACACATTCTATCTATAATGTCATGTAAGTTATTTATGAAAATACAGTATAAATGCAGATTCTGCAAAATTTTATTGAAATTATCCTTTTATTTTGAATGGAATAGCCCAACATAGTGGTTGATACAACCACCAGCTCTGAAAGTCATGAAGCTGCATATTTATTGAAACCAGGACAGCATACCACAAGAAAGTTATGTATATACTTAGTGTATTAGTTCATATTCTTCCCTGACACCTGCTAATAGCTTATGTCAGAGAAAGGATATTCAGCTCAGTGAAGTTCAATTTTTACTTATTGTTATGGGTTTGTGTGGTGCGGTTTTCTTTGGTGGCAGGGGAAGGGGGCTGCAGAGGTGGCCCCTTTAAGAAGCTGCTGGAAAATTCGCTGCGCCAAAATGTCGGACGCGCCAAAATGTCGGACCTGCCTCTAGGAGGGGAGTGACGGTGGTAGCGCCTCTGGGAGAACATATTTAAGAAGGGGAACCGGTAGTGTGGGGGCTGGGAAACCTGAGAGGAACATCTCTGCTGATACTGGAGTCAGTGAAGAAGGAGGGGGAAGAGGGGGCGCCTGAGGAGGCTGATGGCTCTGCAGCCCATGGTGAGAAGGCAGGCTGTCCCCCTGCAGCCCATGGGGGTGAATGGTGGAGCGGAGGCTCACGAAGATGGACGTGCCTCCACGGTAAAAACTGCGCTGAAGCAGTGTGAGACTGGAGAGCAGCCCACGGAAAGGACCCGCTCCAGGG
>VYZV01045925.1:836-14792 GCA_013401275.1 Pandion haliaetus
GGGGGCTCCCCATGGGGCAAGCAGGAGATGGGGTTCACGAAGGGTACCATAGCCCAGGGGCTGTCACCGCCTCCTGCTCTGACTTTGGACCCACAGAGGTTTATTCATGACATCAGGCAGAGCTGCGGGGCTCAGCCTCCTCGCTGGGGTTATGCTTTTTCCTTCCAGAGCCTGCGTGGAGATGGGTGGACAGGGCCCGGGCTCGAGTATCATTGAAGAGTTCAAGAGAATAGTAAGTCTCTTGCTCCCCTGGGGTTTATGACACAGCACTGTGATCGTAAACGCGGCGTCTCTCCAACAGGCCTGGAGATTCGCTGCTCCAGGCTGGTGAAGGGACACCGGGAAGCCCCAGAGGAGTTGCAGAGGGGAGTCAGAACTGTGGGTCACGTCAGAGAGGTCGCTGCTCACAAACCTCCTCTGACTCCCCATCTTCTCTGTGCTACTGTCATGCTGAGTTTAGGATTACAGCAAATGGCAGAAGGCAGAAGGAGAGGAGAGGAAATCTCCAGCCCACAGGCTGACTTTGCCACCGCTCACCAGCGAGGACAAGAAGAAGAAAGGGGAGAAGAACAAGCCAGGTTGGGAGAGGTTCCCTTATACACCGCCCTGCTGCCCCTGCCCACTGGTGCCGTTTGTGCATTAACCCAGCACTTTCTGCTGGGACATGTTCAGCAAAAGCCACAAAAAGAAAATTATCCAAGGGGAAATGCTGAGAATAAAGGGGGAGAACTAGAAAAGGCCAGGGAGCGCTTTGTAGGCTCGGCTCCTGGGCTGTAACTGTGAGCAGCTTTTGCTGGGGCCGCAGAAGGTTTGAATTCAGTCTCTCAGTTGTTCCTTATATTTTGCTCAGGCACATATGACAGGAGAGAGGAGACGTAAGGCATTGAAACTGGACTGTGAAATAAGCACAGGCCTTTTTTTGTTTGTTTCACCAGTTGCGTTTATGCTGAGTAAAAAACCACTATTGCCTTTGGAGACATCATCATCCCAAGAGAAATACAGAAGTTTTACTCGGAGGAAATTAGCACTCAAGAAGGCTGAATTAGTGAAAACCTTGGAAGAGATCAAAATTACCACAGTACGTGCCACAAAGATCCAGTGCTGGGATGTAGGTAGCAAATCCATACAGTTACCCTGGCTGCCTTTATGGAGGAAATTCTAGCAGCCTGACTCACTCTTGCAAAATGGCATGTGTTTATTTATTAATACACTGGAGGTAATTATGCTGCCCTGCTTAATGCTGGTGAAATCTAACCTTGATATTGTCTATGAAGAAAACTTCAGAGAAACCAAGAGAGAGTCCAGACTGTAGCAGTAGGAGGGATGAGATTTAGGAAATGTGACCTGTTAGGAAAGACTGTCGGTATCAGATTTTCTCAGTCTAGCAAACAGAAGGTTGAGGTGGAGGACATGACCGCAGCTTTTTAGTAGGTGAAAGATGGTTATAAAAGAGGTGGTGATCCTGCAGCTGGTGGAAAGGAATGTGGGAGCAGGGGGGGGCTGTATGGGGGAGGTCAGAGTGCCTCAGCAGTGAGGCTGCTGTTACCATGGCACAGGAATGTCCCGGGGACGGCAGAGGATGATATGAAAATCTGGGGGGGGTGGAACTGGTGGAATGCGTAACACTTTAATCCACAAATTCACGCAGAATCTGACCAATCTGAAGAAAAATGCTGTCGAGGAGCTGAAGAAGCACAGTGCCCGCCTGGCAGAGACCAACTGCCAGCTGATGAAGGACATCCAGCGCACTGATGACAGCACTGCCAAGCAAGCCAGGAGCCTGCTGCAGCACTATGAAGTATTTCAGGTGAGGCTTTAGGGTTGACCAACAGACCCAATTCAGCAGAATGCAGAACTTCCCATTACTCGTTAGTACTGGAGAAGGGTCAGGCGCTGCCCAGCCCCTTCCACTGCTCCGAGTGTGACTGGAGCATCCCGAGTCCCAGCGGGAGCTCTCTGATGCCCAAAGATCCTGCGAAGTGCTCGTTTTGTGCCTGTGTTTTAAACCCGTGAACGCACCCTGACTGCAACTGTCCCAGGCAACAGTAGTCAACCCTGTAACAGCTCACATCCGTCCCTCCATAATGTCCTCGGCTCTGGCTGGCTCCTGAAGCACCGCTCTGCTCCCCAGAGCAGCTCCCGTGCATGAACTGGCACCAGCCACAGCGACAGATTCCTCTGTCCTGCTAATGCAAGCAACAGCACGTGAGAGGAAGGTCAGGGTTGGTGCAGGGGGACGTTTCAGAGCTCTTTGGAATGAGCAGTGACTGGATTTCTCCCTGTGCAGAGGGTGAAGGCAATGGTGCAGACCTTCAATCAGAACCGGCTGGATACAGCAAGGGCGGAGCTCCAGGAAATGGAAAAAACAATGGAGAAGAATCTGGGAAGTAAGTTGCTCACATTACTGTGAAATGCGGTCTATACAACTGTGTTACCTTTGCTTTCCTTCTTACGAGGTTAGAGACACTGTGTTGATCTTATAAATGTCAGACAATTCCATGTCTGAAAACAAATCCCATTTGCTCTGTGGGGATGATCATCCCATCAGCCTGTCAGGAGGGAGCTTGCCCTGTGACACCCGGCAGCCTCAGGCGGGCAGGAAGAATTGCTCCTTGCAGGATGGCAGGATCTGGCCAAGGTGGTCTGACTTGGGGTGGCCGTTCCCACTTCCCTCAGGGTGTGTAATTTCTTTTGAGAGAAGGGCTCAGGCAAATGCAGGACAGACTCCTTAGTGAAGAAGTGAAGCTCTGGAAGCCCTGGGTTGAGATTTTCTGTTTTGGCTTTCGATCAGAGCTACAGCAGCAGCTGGATGAAGTCACGTCAAAGGTACAGGTTCTCCAGGACGAGCTCAGTGTCCTGCGGACCTACATCGACGGGCAGTATCCGGAACAAGCCATCCAGATAGCCCATCTGCAGCGCAGCATCCAGAAACTGAAGGAGCAACAGCAGGTGCCGAGACCCCTCTTGCAGCGATGCCAGGGAGGAAGGAGAGGGCAGGGGAGGAAGGAACGTGATGGTTATCTTGCCTAACGCTCCTGTTGTTGCTGTGCACTGCTTCCTGCCGTTCTCAGGAGGAGATAGACAAGACAGAAGAAATGGGGAAGGCCGTCTTGGAGGAACTGGAAGAGAAGGCACGGGCGGAACAAGAGGCACTATTACAGAAAGTCGTGGAGGTTCGTGGAGCTCATGTGACATCCCAGTAAGGGGGATCAGTTTCTGGGAGCTGGGAGACAAGGCAGGGGGTGCCACACATTGCCCATTAGCAACAGCACGGTGCAGCCAGCACCCAAAGAGTAACAGAGCATTGCTGCTCCCTTCCTGATGCCATACTGGAGCTGTCTGTCAGGCTGGGAGGGTACGTGAGAAACACTTCTGAGTTGCTGCTGTAGTCTGATGCGTTAAAATATTCTCAGACTCGCTCCTGAGAGTTTGCCGTGTGGAGGCGAGCGCGCTGTGACCCAACATTCACCCTGCTTTTATGGTCCCTGTTGTACTACATTATTTAGGTAGCTGCTTCGCTAATTGGCTGTGACACCACTGTGGCAGCGCACATATGTTTGTAATAAATTCATGAGGATATTAAACTATATGCAGCACCACAGAGCAGGGACTGCTGTCGTTCTTCCCGAAATAGGAGGAACTCCTGTTGCACAGTTCCTGCTCGCATGATGCGCTTAGCACTTTTCCTGGGATAGCAGCTTGAGAGCACCAGGAAAATAATTAATTACTGACTCGGTTTACAGCCTGCTCTGATGCAGAACTGCTGTGCCCTTTTACAGGTGAATCTGGAAGCACAGGTGATATAAGTTACCCAAGCAATATTAACAAGCTTTCCCTGGGAAATTGAACTGGATCTCTTGAGTTCCTCAGTCTTGTTCCGTAATCAGCACAATGTGATCTCAAAGACAGTCTCTTTCTAGAGCTGGAACCCAAACCTTGTTCAAGCAGAAATCGTTTTCTTGAAGAGCAACACACCTGGACACAGCCAGCGCTGGCACCCAGCAGTGGCAGGGTTTCATGCTGGTGGTTACTGTGGAGTTTCTTCAGCTGGTTTTCTTCTCTTCACCCACACAGGAGATGTTGCTGCACCAGGACGGCCTGAAGCAGATGGTGATAAACAATCACATTCTGCGATGTGAAATATTGAGGCAAAGGGAGGTGAGCGAGCTGGGGGAGAACGCGTGCAGTGCAGCAGAGCCAGCCACCCTCAGCCCTTGCCCTTCACGAGGATTTTGTCCGCCTTAGTGGGGTACGTTGCCTTCCATTTCCACTGGAGTCAGTGGGCTGGTAGGACGTCCTGAGGACAAGCAGTCCAGCAGGTATTTCAGGAAGCCTGTTAGGGGCTCACTTGCCCGAGGGATGTTTTCTAGCTCTGCTGTTTGCAAAATCTCTAAAAATTTTAATTCCAGCTTCTGTTGCAAAGTAAAGGACTCTTAGAAATGTCATTCATTCAGATTATTAAGGACCTGGAGGAGGAGATTGGTGAGCTGAAGAGAAGCATCCAGACGCTCCGCCAGAGCGCAAGAGACCCAAGAGAGCTGATCTTTGCTGACGTTCTTCTCCGCAGACCAAAGTAAGGCTGGTCAGCAGGCACGCGCAGCCCTTTCTCTGTCGTCTTGGGCTGCAGAGTCGTTGGCACTGAGTGCTGATAACCTTACCTCGTCGTTTCCACGACATCGCTGTTAAACCTACACTCAGCCCGGGGTATAAACCCACAGTTATATTGGGTTCTGCTTGGGAAGACGGCTGCAGGGTCTCGTGGCCTTGCCTAAGAGCAGCTAGGAACTAGCCACAGCTCTAATATTGATCCTTGGTCACATCGCAGCTCTCTTCTGGGCTTCCCTTTGTGCAGCCTGCAAGTGGAGCTGATCAGTGGCTGCAGCCGGGGACAGTCAGGACCAGAAGAGCTTTTCAAGGCCCTTGTGCCTACACTGACTCTTACTTGATTGTCATTTTCACTTTGTGGTCGGGGAAACAGAACTGAGGGAAGGGGGCAGGCTTGAGAGGAGCATCCCTGTCGAGGAGGTCTTGCCCATCTAGAGCCGCCTTGCTGGTTGTGTGAAATGGCACCAGCACTCTGTGAGAACAAAGACGGGCAGCCGTTTCCCTAATATGTAAAAAAATGTGCCGGCGGCATTGGCTGGCAGCAAAAAGGCAGAACTTTTATCTTTCTCACTGCTCTTTCCCTGCCCCACTTCTCTGGTAGCTAATTACTTCCTGAGTGGAGGTTGTGGGTAACCCCCACTCCTGCTTACCAGTGTGCACTGTGCTGATACTGGATATAAGAATTATGAAGCATAAGGTGGATCCTCACTTAGCGTTGATGGGGAGAAGCCCCTGCCAGCGTGATCACAGGAATACCGGGCTCTCCTCTCCAGGGACAGACCCAGACAGGCCAAGTCTGTGGGCTGAAGCATACCAACAGCCAGCCGGGACAAGCTATTTTCCACCGTACCCATGGCAGGCCGAAGGCGTAACGCTGCCCCTTGTCCCGTGGCAGCGGGGTCCTGCCCGGGGCAGGACAAATCACAAAAATCACAAATGATTTAGAGGTGCCTCAGCTTTCTGTGCTGTCTGCTGACCGGGGGTACAAACCTGAGGAAAAAAAAAAAAAAGGGTCAAATGTGTTTAGATCTCGAGTAGAAACCCGTAGTTGTGTGCAGAACAGCGTGCATATGTGCGTTTATTTACAGTGACTGCCTATACAAATTGTTCTTGGCACAGAGACGTCTGTTAATGGTGTCATTCCTTTCCAGCGGGTCCTGCCGCTGCAGGTGCAGGCCAGCCCCTCGGCACCTCACGTGCCCACAGGGGTTATTTTGCATGAAAATATCGTCCCTTGGGATGAGCAGGCGCTTGCCCAGCAAACCAGTGGTGGTGCAGGTGACATGAGGGGCTGGATCTTCCACTCCAGGGCCGGGGTTTTAGCTGGAAGCCAGGTATGGCTGCAGCGCTGCGGAGGCACGAGCCGAAGCAGGAGGAAAGCCTGGAACGTGTCAGGAGATGGCGAGGGGAGGCGAGCGGCTGCGTGATGGATTAGTGCAACTTAATTTTTTTCCGATAAGAAAATGATGAAAAAAGGGAATTAATTAGCCTTGACAGCTGGTGGGGCTGGGGTTACTGAGGGTGGCTGGGAGAAGAGTTAAAAATAGCAGGAAGGCCCAAGTGGAAAGTTTCTGTAACATCACAAGTCAGGCATTTGGTGCTTACCCGCCCTGACAGGCGGGAGCCCGTGCCAGAGCCCTCTCCGCCATCCCTCAGCCCTTTCCCACTGACCTCCCTGCAACTTTTCACACGACTTCACCAGCCCTTCGTTTTCTCTAATTAACCCTTTGGTTCCAGACACCGGATTTGCTTCTCGAAAGAGCAAAATCAGACACGAGCTGCGCTCAGCCCGGGAGTGTAAGGGTGCGTAGGAGCGCCCGACTCTTGCTGGCCCTCCTTGGATCCCTCTGTGCTGCTGGCAGCATGTGGAGCCCGGAGGAGCTGTAACCCCCTGCCTATCCATTCCCATCTGCATTTCAGTTTCTCCTTGTTCAAGATCCTCTTGCTTCAAGGGGCCGCGGGTGGATTTCACCAGCAGCTTCAAGCCCTGCGCCGGGGGCACTCTGGATGCGCAGTTTGTTCTGGACTGAGACGGAGATGGATGAGCGCAGCTCTAAGCAAGCCCAGCTCGCTGTGCTTGTCCTCTCTCTGTGAGAAAGCAGATGTACCCGGCTGTCCTGACAGGCTTTCTCTGCTGCTGTTTGTCTTTCGGGATTGACAGCGAGGGGCAGCTAATTTCATTCCTTCTCCCGCTCAGGACCCCAGGGGTTAGGTCTGGCTCTGCCTCTCTGGGAAGGCCAGCGAGCACTGAGCTTGCCTTGCGGAGGGCTCCGGCGCAAGCGTGGCCTAAGAAAGAGCCGTGGAGCAGGGCTCAGGCTTGGAGCCGATTTCTTTTGTAGGCAGAGCGGTTAGCGGCCGGGGTAGACCGTGAAGGGTGAGCTGAAAAGCAAAATAGTGCTGGGGTGGGCTGGAGGTCGGGCTGGGCTCTGGTTCATGCTGAACACCCATGGTTCACACTGCACACAGCAACCCTCATCTGGTCTTTAAGGGGTTTTCCACCTTTCTCCCTTGCTTTGTCCTGCGTCCCGGAACAAGTGTCTGGGCCCTCCCCACTAAAAACCAGTCCCGGGCCCTGGGGAAACAGAGAAGGTGGCACAGCTAATGCCCGGCAGGCTTCCCTCCATCCGCCCCGAGCCCTCTGATCCCCCAGTGCCGGGGATCGGATGCCTCCGAGCTCCGAGTGGTCTGCGCAGAGCAGCCGAGCAGTCACCCACCTCCCGCCCTGGCCGCGCAGGAGCTTCTCCTCCTCACGTGGCAGCTTCTTCCCGCTCTTCGCTCTGCCCCTCCTAACTCTCCTCTCTCCCTCAGGTGCACACCAGATACAGAGGTGGTCCTCGGCCTCCCCGCCGAGGGGACGCCGCTCGTCTGACGCTCGGCCAGGCTCCGCTCACAGGCCCCTCGCCCAGCGCTCGGGTGAGGTTCCGAGCTGCGAAGCCCCTCCTTTGGCGTCGTCGGCACTTCTCCAGCCCAGCGCCGCTCAACCACCTTGGGGACTCCGTGATGTGGTTTTTATGGTGCGGTAAAGGCGTTGCCATCATCCCTGGCCCGCGCTGTGCTCACGGGCTGCTGTCCCCCCCCCGCAGGCATCACCAGCCCTCCCACACTTGCACCCTGACCCCGTCCCCTTCGTGCCGTTGGGGTAACGCCGGAGGGGTTGAAGCCCAAAGGGCTCTCCCTGGCGCTGTGAGGGGTGTCCCGGGAGCTGCCCTGGTGCCGCGAGGCCCTGCCAGCGCATCCCAGCACGGGTGGACTGGTGTCCCAGTGCGGGGTCAGAGCGGTGCCCGCACGGAGCCGGTGCTCGGGCAGTTCGGTGCCAGCGGTGGGTCTGGACCAACCGACAGCTTCCGATAAAACCGGCTCCCGTTCTCACCCGTGTCAAGCGAGCCTCCGGCCGCGCTTGCCGTCGTTACGGTGCTGCGGTGTCTGCCGAGCAGGGCTCCGAGGATCCGGCAAAGCACAGCCCCACCGGGCACCGGGCAGGATCGGCCCCCGGGCTCGGCTCGCTCCTTACTTGGCGAAGCAGCGGAGCCGTGCGCTGCCCCACGCCGCCGCGAGATGGAGCCGGGCCGGGACCGCGGGGACCGGGGGGGGNGGCTGCTCCCCGGGACCGAGGGGACGCGTCCCGGGGGGGGAAAGTCGCCGTTCCCCGACACCGGGAGCCCCGCGGGGACCTCGGGGACCGGACAGGGCGGCCGGGGCCCGGGGCCGGTGCGGGCGGGGGTGTGTCCGGCGGGGGAGGGACCGGGCGCGGTGAACGGGCTCCACCTCCCGGGGTTTAAAGCCCGGGCCGGGCGGCGGCGAGCCTGTCCCGGAGAAAGTTGTGCCCGAGCTACCGCCGGTTCGGACGGACACCGGCACCGAGACTGACACCGGCACCGACCCCGGGAGCGGCGCGGCCGCAGGGAGCCGGGGTCCCCCGGGGCGGCCTCTCCCGGCCCCGCTGCCCTCGGTGCCGCAGATGACCCTGAACACGCAACGCGGGAGCAAGAGCCCGCTGCGGAGGAGGGCCAGCACCCCTCTCCCCCGGCCGGGGGTGCCCGGTGTCACCCCGCGGGGCGAGGCCCGTCACCCCCAGCTCGGTCACTCCGCGTCCGAACCGGGCGGCAGAGCCGCGGCACCGCGGGGCAGCTGGTCTTCCGACTCCTCGGGTTCCTCCGGCCCATGGGAGCCCCTGTACCGCGTGGTGCTGCTGGGTGACCCCGGTGTGGGCAAGACCAGCCTGGTCAACCTCTTCGCCGGCGTCCAGGAGCGGGACCTGCTGGAGCAGCACGGAGGTGGGTTGCCCGGTGGGAGGCTGGTTTGGGGCCCCTCTGAGGCAGGGTCACCCACCGTGGGACCCGGAGGAGGTGGCGGGGAGGTAGCGCCCAACGGCCCCGTGATGGGAAAAACCCATGCGCGAGGCGGAGAGGAGCCCAGTGCCAGGACTGGGTCTCAGCTGCCAGGACGGTGCCGCGCCAACCGGGTTCTCCTGGCGTCTTGCAGAGGCCTCGTATGAACGCACGCTGTCCGTGGATGGCGAGGAGACCACGCTGCTGGTGATGGACACCTGGGAGCCGGAGCAGCGGGTACGGCGGGGTCGGGGCCGGGTGCTGCGGGGGGCCTGCGCTGCCGGCCAGGCCGGGTGTGCTGGGACGTGCCCGGGGGACGCGGTACGGGCACAGCCGCAGCTTCGGGGCCTCTGAGCTCCGTGAAGCTCCCTGGGGCTTTCCCGGTTGTGCCCAGGGCTCGCCGCTGCCCTCACCCCAGAGCGGGACGTGCACTGGGCAAGAGAGGGGCTGGGGGGGTCACGTCTCTGGCCGGCTCTTTGCCCACCTTTCGCCGGTGTGGGAGGTTGCCCACCGTGTTCTTGCCTGCGGGGGCTCTCGTGGCGAGGCACTGCGAGCACAGGGTGTCCCTCGCGTGAGGGGTGGTTGGGCTGGGAGGCAAGAAGGGGCTGTGGGGAAGGAGGGTGTTGCCAGCCCGCTTCAAAAAGCGTGGCAATGATTTGGGAATGGGGCTGAAGGAGCCGACTGGACAAATCCATACGGGATGGTGCCACCAGCCAGGACGTGTGCTTTTATAAGGCAGAGCAGTGGCCCCGAGATCCTGGCATGGCGCATTCCTTCTGCTCAGTGCACAGAGGCATCTCCTGGGCAGAAATGCCAGTGCCGCTGTCACGCTGTCCCTCGAAACCCCCCTTTGCCTCCCTCCACGCCAGGGCCCGGCGTTCCTGCGGGTGCCACCAGGCAGCGACCGATCCCCTTGGCGTGGGGATGGAGCCAGTGCCCGGGCTGTGAACGCGGGCACAGCACCCGCGTGGGTTGGGGCTGCATTTTGCACGTACAGCTGCACTCTCCGGAGATGCCCCAGCACCATAACGCCTTGGCAGCGGCCCTTTATTTCCACTATTGCCTAATCCCACCCTGCCTGGCAGGGACCGGTGCCTGGTTCACGCAGGGCATTGCACCCAAGACGTCGGTGTTGCGTGGCCGAGGGCAGCGCCGGGAGGTGCAGCCTCAGCCCTCCTGAGCCAAGCCGAGCCCACAGCCCTGATTTGTTGCTGACAGAGGAGGAAACTCTCAAACATCCCCCAAAATCAGGAGCTTTTAATCTGCATTTTATTAACGGGGCCACATGTCTACTCCCCACAACGCGTGGGCTGGTGCCGGGTGCTGGCAGGCCCCATCAGTGCTGGGGTGCTCTGCTGTCCCCCGGCAGCGGTCAGGGCTGCCAGCAGCCCCCGCAGAGCAGTGACCTCTCGTTCCCTGTTCGGTGGCAGGGTGAGGAGAGCTGTCGTCGCAGCCAGTGCCTGCAGGTGGGGAACGCCTACGTCATCGTCTACTCCATCACCGACCGGAGCAGCTTTGAGAGCGCCTCGGAGCTGCGCATCCAGCTGCGTCGCGCGCGGCAGGCCGAGGACATCCCCATCATCCTGGTGGGGAACAAAACCGACCTGGTGCGGTGCCGCGAGGTGTCCGTCGAAGGTGAGTGGTGGTTGGGGGGTGTCTGGCTGGTGGGGACCCCCGGGGGAGGCCCTGCACCCGGGCTCCCTGCCCAGCTGCTTCCCCCACGTCTGTCCCCTTGTCCCTGGACATTCAGCTGCTGCCCCGCACGTGACAGCGCCCGTCCCCCAGTGCCCGGGGTGCCAGCGGGGCTGTGCCCCCTCCCTGCCCTTCCCTTGCAGAGGGCCGTGCCTGCGCCGTGGTGTTCGACTGCAAGTTCATCGAGACATCAGCGGCTCTGCAGCACAACGTGGCCGAGCTCTTCGAAGGGGTGGTGCGACAGATCCGCCTGCGCCGTGGGGGCAAGGAGGCCCGCGCACGCCCCTCACCCGGCCAGAAACGCAAGGAGAGCCTCACCAAGAGAGCCCGGCGCTTCCTCGACAGGCTGGTGGCCAGGAACAGCAGCAAAGTGGCCCTCAAAGTCCGCTCCAAGTCCTGCCACGACCTGTCCGTGCTCTGAGAGCCGCCGCCTTCCCGTTCCTCTGCACACGCAGGCTGGGACTCGACTCTCTCTGCCAGCAGTGTGGCCAGTGGCTCCACGAAGAGCCCAGACAGGGCCAGAGTGATGCTGAGGACCTGGAGCAGTTTTAACCGGTGCTGAGGGATGCCCGGGGTGCTCTGGATGCGGCCGCTTCCCCTCCAGGAGGGGGGACAAGTGGGGCCGGGTCCCCTGGGCTGCAGAGGGTGGGACGGGCATCTGCGCTTGGGGTGGTGGGATCCTGGATTACAGATGCTCCTGGGGAGCCGGAGGTGAGGGGTGGCCGTGCCCCAGTGCAGGGCTGCCTGCAGGGCTGGAGGCTGCCAGGAGCGTGGCAGGTCCCGCTCGTGGTGCCCATCCTTCGCAGGGCAGCAGGGACCGGCAAGGGCACCATAGCAAGGACACCCTGGCACCTGGCCAGGGAGAGGGGCCGGGGGAGCACCGGCAGCATCGCCTGGCACCCCCGGCCCCTCCGTGCCAGGGCTTTGTGCCACATCTCCCTGGCACCAGTGTTTCTCGGACTGAGGTTTTTCTGCTGTCACTGTACCGGTGCAATGGGGAAAACCCTCGATCTGCAGAATAAACTGCATCAGGCAGGTTGCTGATCTCTTCTGGGTCCCTGCCGTGGGCAGCCACATCCCGGAGCCACGTGGTCGGATTCAAGCCCAGCTCCTTGCCAGCGGCCGGGGCAGAGGACCTGCCTCCTGCTCCAGCCAGGCCTCGGCGGGCTCCATCTGAGCTGGGTTTCCAGCTGAAACCTCTCGGGGCAGGGAGAGCCTCCGTCCGAGGCTTCCTTTGGCCACCCTTGGTGAAAATCCTGATTCCTCACCCAGTAGTTGCAGCATCATCCTCTGCAATGGCAGAAACCCCCAGCCCCCCCTGCACCTCCCAGGTCCCGGTCAGCTCTGGAAAATCCTCTGGGAAGGGCTGAGCTATGCTGAGGTGCAAGTTTCAAGCCCCTGAGCACCGTGGGAGCCACAGCCTGGGCAGGGAACCGGGCGCTCGGTGGCTGCTGGTGCCCCGGGAAGGGGCAGGGAGGCAGGAGCCGAGCAGCATGGCACCGGCCGCAGCGCGGCACAGCCGGGAAGGGACGTGCTTGGCTGCAGCAAGCAGTGAGTGACCCTGGGCACCCGGGGAGGCGATGCTGGAGCCATGTGGGCTCTACCGGTTGTTTTTAGGCTGTGCTGCCGGCGATCAGCCGGGACGCCGCGGGGTAGCCTGCTCAGTGGGCCCGGTGCCCGGGAGGATCAGCGGTGCCCTCCCTCCCCGGGTCAGGTCGAGAGTTTCCGTTCGCTCTGTGGCTCGAGCGTGGAGAGCTACTGGCCATGGCCGGCATGCTGCAGGCCAGAGAGGGGGTCACTAGTGCAAAGGGGACGTGGGCGTGGGGAAGCACCCTGTCCCTGTGGGAATGCTCTCTCCACAGGTGCAAACCCCAGCAAGGGCTTCTCCCTGCCAGCTCTGTCCCCAGGACCAGGGAAGCCTGAGTGGGCTTTTCTCCCTTGGTGACCGTGGCATTGCTGCTCTCTCCTTGCTGCTGTTCCGGCTCCGGCTGCTCTGCCGGGGCCCTGCCCTGGAGCTCCCCGCACCTCGGTTCCTGGTGCTGCTGGATGCGATGCTGCGGTTCACACAGCATCAGCCACACCGGGGCCAGGGGCTGCACACTGGGGACAGGGGCTCCTTGCTGCTGCCGGTCCCTCCTGCAGCTGCAGCCGGCATTTCCCTGCGGCAGGAGGCGGGGGGGGGGAGCGGGATGGGAAGGTGGGANCGGGATGGAAAGTTGGCAGTCGGCAGAGAGGGGAGTGGAAAGAATGAGCTCAAACCCAGAAAAATGCGGCCGCGCTGGAGGGTGGGAGGAGAGGCCAAGGGGGGCCACGGCGAGGCGCTGGGAAACAACCGGAGAAAGGAAGGAGGAGGCGCTGGCGGGGGTCCGGGCGCTGCCTGAGACCCCCAGCTGAGCCCACACCTGGGGCAGGTAGTGCCGGGGCTCGGTGGCCCCAGCCCCTCCAGCAAGCGCTCTCGGGGCCGTCCCAGTGCCATCCATCCCAGTGCCATCCATCCCTGGTTGGCCATCAGCCCCAGTGCAACCTCCCCCAGTCCCACCTGCTCCCTGGTGCTGTTTGCCCCCATGCCATTCTTCCCCCCCCCCCGGCGCCCTCCGTCCCGGCCTGCNNNNGTGCCATCGGTCCCGGCGTGCACCGCTCTGCACAGTGCCTGCCTGGGATGAGGGACCCCGCTGGCTCCCAGCCAGCACGTGGCCATGCTGGGACGCTGCCCCGGCCCTCCCCGTGCACAGGCCCTGCTCGAACGGGCTGCGGAGACACGACTATTTTTTGCTCGGTTTCCTCAGTCCGTGGCACAAGGACATCCCGGCCGCCGGCGGCAAAACCCGCTCCCACCCGGCAGACAGCGCCGCGGAGAACCCACGCGTGTTGGCCATGGGCAGGATGACCCTCGGTCCCAGCAGGACGGTGGTGGCCGGGGGCTGTTTCGGGGTCTGGTTTAACAACCCACCGAAACGCAAGGAGTGGCTCGCCCCCCATCCAGCCTTTGCTTTGGGCTTCCTCCCCCACCCCGCTCCGGCTCAGGATGATGTTCCCGCCCCGGTTAACCCAGGTTTGGTGCAAAAATTGCCGAATCGGACACCTGGACTCCCTGCCCTGCCCGTGGCAGCGCCTGGGGCCCCTCTGCTCCCACCTGCCCACCGAGGGAGCGTCGGTGTGGGGTGGGGGATGCAGGTCCCTGCTCCGTGGGGGCATGGTGGAAAGCAGGCGGAGCTGCTGGTCTTGCTCCTTGGGCAGAAACCAAAATCAAAGGAGAACCTTTGGGAGGGATTCCTGGAGAGGGACCTTGCAGCCCCCACCCAGGGCGGCTTTCTTTGGCGGGGGGGGGGTG
>VYZV01045925.1:16703-34360 GCA_013401275.1 Pandion haliaetus
GTCGTGTCCCCCCGCCCCGCAGCCGGCCCGGCAGCTGCGTGGACCCCCCCGACGCTGTCCCTGGAAAGGCAGAGAGACCCGCGGCCCGGTGGAGGCCGAGGACCCCGGGGCGGGGGAGATCCGGCTGCTCCCGGCGTCTTCTCCAGCCCCCTCCTCGCTGCCCCGACCAGTTCAAGTGCTGCAAAACCCCTGACCGCCCCTCGCACCCCTGCAAGAGGCGCCGTGTTGGGGCGGGGGTCGCGTGTGGCTTTGCCCCCCCGCAGCGCTGGGGCTGGTCCCCGGGGTGCCCCGGAGCGCTCCTGCCCGCGCTGTCCCTGCAGCCCGTCCTGCTGCTCGCCGCACCTTGCGCCTGGCCTCCGCTAGCAGCTGGGACTTAAATCCCAACCCTCCGGCTCCCGAAGCTCAGGAGGAGGGACTGTTCTACACCTTCTGATTTATTGCCATTTTTTAAAGCCCCTTGTCCGCCCTTAAGTCTTACATCAGGGGTTTCGGCTGGTTTTAGTGGGGTTGCTGACAGGCCAGGCAGCCGAGGTCTGCGAGCAGGGCCTGGCCGTGGTTCTGGGCAGGAATTTCTCTTCGCTCGTGCCACGGGGAGACAGTGGCCACTCTTTGGGCACTTGCCTCTGTGCCACCAAGCGCCGTGTGGCAGCCGCCGTGCCCCAGATAAACTGTTGTTCCTTCGCAGGGTTGCTTTGCATAAGGGCTTCCGCGGACATGCACTCTGTCTGGCGCTGGCCGCAGGTGTTTGACTGTGCGAGATTAGATCTCTGAGCAGCAGCCGGCTGGGCAGGGGGGCGGGCAGGGGGGCAGGCAGCCCTCTGCCTCTCCTCTGAAAGCTGCAGGGTCGGTCTCTCGTGGGAAACGGCTTGAACGGGGGCTGGTTCAGCTGGTGCAAAGATGTCTCAGAAGGCAAAAGGGGTTTATAAATCTGGGGCTTCTGAGCCCAAGGAGTGTCCCAAGAGCGAGGTGAGGGATAAAAAGGTGATTGGAGAGGATTGTCAATCAGAGGGTGATCGACATATGGTGCGCACAGATGGGGAGGCTGATGGGGCCGGCCGGCCGTGAGCAGCGAGGGAGCCCAGCTCCCCACTGGGCAGGGGGAGAAGGGAACGACGCCAGCGCAGGTTTTTTTTTTTTTTTTCTTCCTTTCTCCAAGGGGAAAAAAGCAGTAAATTGTGGCAGCCCTTGGAAGGACGAGTGCGAGGTTTGCTTTTCTTGTCTCAGGCTCTGCCTGTGACGCAGCCAGTGGGTGCCCTGCCCCTCTTGAAGCCGCCGCAGAGCCCTGCTTGTTGTGTCTGTTCACCTCCTGCTCAGGTATGAAGTCAGAGCAGGGGCTGATCCGCTCATGTCCTCTCTTTTCCCTCCCCAGAACTCCTCGGAGATGCCGGAGACCATTACCAGCCGAGACGCTGCTCGTTTTCCCATTGTTGCCAGTTGCACCCTTCTGGGGCTCTACCTCTTCTTTAAAGTAAGTGAGCAACGTCAGCGGGTGCTGGAGCCGGTGCCTGCCATCCTCCCCGCCTGGTCAGGAGCTCCCGAAGTGGGGCTGACTTGATTTTTGGCCCTTCGTGTTAGGGCAGAAAGCGTGTAAGGCTGCACAGCTCGAGCTCTTCGGTGTCACCACACAGGAGGACGTCAGTTCTCGCCTGAATTGTCACAGCTTGGGGGAAATCGGAGCCTGTTTGTGCACAAGTTAGTCCTGGAGAGCTGCCGAGGGGCGAGTTCAGCCCTGAGCTCTGCCTGCCTCCGTGGCCTGACCTGACGGTGCACGGACTGAAACCAGAGGGTGCCAGGGACTGCTGAGTTGCAAATGCTGCTGTCTCTGTGTTGTGCTCCGTGCTGCACTTCCAGAGCTGTCTTGGCTGCAGGCCTGGGGGATTGCTAGCTCATGGGCGAGCCCCTGGGTGTTCAGGTGAAGTCTTTTAGACATGCAGAGCCAACAAGCAGAGTTAGGTGACCATTCCCGAGTCACGGATAGGAGATCCCAGCAGCAGGTGCTTTCAGCTGCGTGGAGAAGGTGTCTTGGCTTAAAGCACCTTTGGCTGCCCACGCATGTCTGGCATGTGGCTGAGCTCCTGGAGGGGCCTGACGAGCCGTGGGGTTGCCAGCACAGAGCGGTCCTCTCGGCACAGCGGCTTCCAGCCCCGTTGTCCTGGGCTGCCTGCAAGGTGGCAGGGTGCTCCTGGCTGGCCAGGTGAGGTTTAAGGTGCAAAGCTGGGAATATTGCAGTTTACAGGCCTTTCTCCGCCCATCACAGTTACCGCGCAGCGGCCGACTGACGCTGCGGGCTCCTGCCCTGGGTCGAGCGGTCAGGTGGGCTGACAGCCGTGCCATGCAGCTCCTTATGCCAGCGTGGGCCTGGGCACTGGCTCGCGCTGCGGCTGTACCGGGAAGGCGAGTGCATGCCTCAGCCTGCCCAGCCACAGAGGTCAGCTCTGCAGCAGCAGGCAGGGTCAGGCCTCCCTAGCAATATGCCCTGCTTTCCCAGCAATGAAGTTTAGCCTGTGTGCTCACTGGGGCTGCAGCTCCTCTTTTAGGTCACCAGTAGTAAAGCCGAGCATCTGCTGAGCCTCTCCTAATGGTGAGGTATGGAGCAGCCACCAGACCCTGCTGCTGGGCCCCTCTGTCCACTGAAAGGACGCCCTGCAGCCCACCCCTTCCCTGTGGCCCATGTTTTGGGGTACTCTTCAAACTCCTCAGGTGCCTTTTCTGCCTCTTGCTCCTGGCTGGGCTGGAGGCACCAGGAAAAGAAAGCACTGAATGTGCAGCATGGCCCTGCTGAAGTCGCTGCATGATCGGTGGCTCTTCCTTTTAATATCTGCAATCTGCCATGAGCTCTCGTATTCCAGCATCCCCCTTCCAGGAGAGCATGGAGGACCACGGGGTCCCCCTGCGCTGGGCTGTAGGGGTGCGATTTGGCAGTAATGCAGTGTGTCTGTTGGAGGGCAGGATTTCTAATAATACCCCATTTAATTAGGGCAGGGTGCGCTCGGCCCGCTGCAGTAGCGAGGTGGAGCTGCTGCTGCTCCCCTCTGCCGGGGCAGCCCTCGGGAGCGGCGCGGTGCCTCGCTCCCTGCTCCGGCTCGCTCCGCAAGGGACACGCGGTGGAAGCTCTGTCCTCCTTTGTGAAGCACAGAAGTTATTTTTTGACCTGAGCAGCTCGTAGATGTGCGACAACTCGCAGGCCCATTGTGCTTGTTCCGCGAGCACACGGCTATTTCCAACATATATCCCATCAGCAGTGCAAGAATTTGGGTTATTCCAGCTATTCTCGTCTCCCTGGAGCACTGACACAGCAGCTGCTAATGGAAACATGAAGTGCTGGAGATGGGGAGGACGCTGCGGTAACTAACCCTTCTCTGGGTTTGTCTTGCAGATATTCTCTCAAGAGTACATCAATCTTCTGCTTTCCATGTATTTCTTCGTGCTGGGGATCCTAGCCCTGTCTCACACCATCAGGTACAGCGGACGGAAGGGTGCGACCGGGGCAGGGGTGTCTGAGGCTGCCTGCTCTGCGAGGCAGAAGGGCGTTGAGTTTATTGGGGGCTTTCTAGAGCACCATTGCCTTGCAGCAGATTCAAGTCCCAGCTCTTGGGAATGCTGTCCCTTGGCGGTGTGAAGGGCCCAGAGCATGCTGTGAAACCTTCCTTGTGGGGGAACCGAAGTCTCGGGAGTCCCGGAAATCCGGTGCCCCATACAGCATCACTGGGAGAGCTCGTGGAGGTGTAGGTGGCCACCATCATGGGACAAGGCCAGCTCACCCTGGGGAGCTGTTACGGCTTGGCACAGTCTGCGCTGCCCTGTGGAGGGGAGAGCTCCTCGGCACCCGTGTTCCCCTTATTGGGACAGCTGAAACAGGCAGCTGGAGCTCACAGTAACGTCCCCGGCTTCTCGCACTGGTGCTTGGCACGAGGTGTTGAAAGCTCAGGCTGTTTCAGTAACTGAAAAAGTAAAACTGGTTTCCTGTTTCCTGAGCTCTAGGGCGTTGGGGACCAGATGCTTTCCCTAGACTGGTGCTGGGCAAGAGCTTTGCCTCCACTCCTGGCTCTGCAGGAGAGCCAGTCAGTGGTGGCCCAGCCAGTTCTGGGTGCCCAGGGAGCTGCTGGGGGGCACAGGACGCATGCTGGTGTCTGGAGTGGGTCCTTCCTTCTTGCGGGTGATGCTCTGTGCCTGTTGCCCTAGGGCATTTTAGGGGACTGTCACATATGGGCACATCAGACCTCTGGGGAGGACGAGGTCCCACGTCTGCAGCTTGGTGACTGAAGCTGGGGCTCGTGCCAGTCCCTGATCTGGCGAAACCTGGCGTTTCCCCGTCTCGGGAGGGGGTGTGGGCCAGCGTCCATTCTGCGACGCCGTCATGCAGAGGTGCTGGGCAGCACATCCTGCGGGGTTTTTGTCGAGCTGCCCTTGTCTACACCTCTCATTTCAGCCCCATGATGAACAGATTCTTCCCTGCAAATTTCCCCAACAAACAGTACCAGCTCCTCTTCACCCAAGGCTCCGGGGAGAGCAAGGAGGGTATGTTGGCTCGCCAGTCTCTCTGGGGGCCTGAATGTTTTCTGCCTTTACTGTTGTGGTTTTTGCTCACTTGGTGTTTTGACTTTCAGCCCGTTGAAACAACCTTCTCAAAGACTTGCCTCTTGCTCCCTGCTGCGCTTCTGTAGCCAGTGTGAGCCCCGTGTGTCCCTGCAGAGCTGGGGCTGCCGTGTGCATCTTCTTGCACCGGCTGGCACTCTCCCTCTGTGCTGCCTCTGGCTGGCAGTGAAATCCCAGAAACAGATCCCAGAGTGCTATAGGAATGGAGCTATGGCTGCTGTTAAATGCACTGCCTGTGTTTAAGCTCCTTGGGTAGCGTAGTACTGACTGTTTTTGTGCTGCCTTAACTGATCTGATTCAAATCTTTGCACTGGTAGAGATGCTTTGATAAGTATCCTGCCCAGTAGCTTTACTGGTAAGGGAATACTTCTTCTAGTGATACCACCAGGAGTTAACTGGTGCAGGAAGAGGGAGAAGGTTTGCCTCTCCCTGCCTTAGACAGTGCTTGAATCCAATTTCCTTATTGACAGAAGGATCGCAGATGCTGTCCATGTGGCAGAGTCTGGCTGAAGGAGAAGGTCCGGGCTTGCCAGGGCCGGCTGCTCGCATGCAGTTTGCAGATGTTTACCATGGGCATGGCCATTTCTGTGGGTACAGTCCCCTCATTTGGGACATAGGTGCTGTGGTCTGTGTTGCTCCCCAGCTGTGAAGTCGAGTCATCTCTGCCCTGCACGGGAAGGGGAGCTACCCGGGCTGCCCAAAATCTGACTTCTCTCTTTTATTGCAGAAATAGTGAATTACGAGTTTGACACCAAGGATCTCGTATGCCTGGCCCTGAGCAGTGTTGTGGGGGTCTGGTACCTGCTGAGAAAGGTAAGTGAGCTGCAGCCCTGTTGGGTGGAGGCCAGGGACTAGGCTGGATCAGACCCAGGCCCCTTTCCACGCAAGGCCTCTGCAGGCTGAGGGCCATGGCTCGGCACATGCAGTGAGACCCAAATCTCCTTTTCCTGTTGTTCTCAGCACTGGATTGCCAACAACCTCTTTGGGCTGGCTTTCTCTCTCAACGGGGTGGAGCTGCTGCACTTGAACAACGTCAGCACTGGCTGCATCTTGCTCGGGGGCCTCTTCATCTACGACGTCTTCTGGGTAAACGGGAGCATTCCCTGGGGCGGACGCGAGTTGCAGCCGTTGGCGGAAGGCATGTGCGTGGCGTTATGCCTCTTCAGAGGCAGCACGCTGGCTGGACACACGTTTGCAGTCAGGATTTCCACTTTCTCAGCCCAGAGGGGTGTGGTGGGGATGATGACAGAATCAAACAGTGGCAGAACGTGGCTCAGCAAATGCATTTTCTTTTAATCTCTGGCTTAGAGAGCCCGGGGCTGGCAGTGATCTCATCAGGGCTGTTGTGGGGTACCCAGGTGTGTGACATCCAGTTCTGGTGACCTGTATTCCCCACTAAGGTCTTCCCAATGCCTGACACAGCTGCTGGGTGGGCTGGAGGATGAGGCTGCTCTGGCATATGCTGATCTGGCTCGTATGAGCTGTGCCTCAACTCTGTCATCTGCTGGCTTTGTTAGCGTCCTGTTCTCTTGCACAGAGGACCAAACACTGGAATGCCTCCAGTCTCTTTCCCTCAGCCAGTGCGGCGCCCTGACATCTTCATTTTGAGGTTTTCCGTATCTCTCTGCAATGGGCCTGGATGCATGTTTCTCCTCATAATGTCCGTATTCCCCAGTCCTTCCTGCTGCCTCTACCTTCTGAATTACTGTGTCCCCAAATGTCTGAGAGCCTTGTTATACCTTGAGGTCTGTCCAGCAGCTTTGTAGCTGCCTGAGTAATCCTTTCCTATTTAAGCCTGGCTACTGTATGTTATTTTGTACTTGGCCAGTGCTACCCCTGTGTCACAGGCTCGTTAACAGTCTCAGCTCTGTGGTTCATTAGCCTGGGTGCCACTTCCTCCGCCGCTCTCAGCTGGAGAGGTTTCAGCCTTCTGGCTTAGCACATCCCATGCCTCATGCCCTGCCTGGGGTGTAACTTCCCAGTGCTTCAGAGACAGCGAGAGTGCAACCCTCTCTGCTCACTGGCTGTCTCCTGCCTCGGCTTCCCCGGCAGGTCGGTGTATTGCCAGAGCCTCATGGAAGGGCCGTCTTGAAGTGGAGGCCCTCTTGCTGTGCCCTTCTGCAGGGACTGGTCGCTTGGATCTTAACACAGATTTAATCACAGTGAGATCCAAGGCGGGTTTCAAGGGGGAAGGAGGACTGCTCAGTGGATTGATAATATTGCCCCCTACATAGTCTTGGGGTGAATTTGCATGTGATGCTTTTCCCTGGTCCCAGTGTGGAGTCCTGTCACTCCATGGCGATGCCCAGAGCTTGCTGCACCTTACGGGAGTTAATCAGATGCCCAGTGCTTGCTTCGACATTTCTCTTTAATCCCTAGCTCTAGGATCTTGCTCACCTGGTGCTGACCAGCACCTGGTTTATGTGCCTGCTGCTGGTATAGCCAAGACTGGAGGCTTGGAGGTGAAAAGGAACAGAAATAAGGGTGGTTGACCTATGTGTTTACAGTCCATCCTCCAAGTGATGCCAGTATTTAAAGCTGATAGTGCAGTACAAATAAATGACCTCGGAGCAAAATGCAGCTGATCTGAGAATTGTTCCAGTCCCCATTGGAAGCTCACAGGCAGCAGCCTGGCACTGGCTGGGACTCTCCACTGGGAACTCCTGCCCTCAGATAACATCCTGCACGGTGGTCAGGCTTTCTGCTGAGTTGACTAATTAGAGCTGAACCGACCTGCAGGGGTAGGTGTTGGGGAGGGTGGGGTGGTGGGCAGCCCTGCAGCTGTGCGATGTGAGCAGTCTCTCCGGTGCTGCTCTGAAAGCAGGACGACCGTGACTTGCTCCCTGCCTTGAGCACTGTCCTGTGCTTTTTTCCCGGGGTGGTGGGCTCACTTGCAGGACTCCTCTGCCCACAGTTCGGCGGCTCGTTGGCTGTTTTCTGTCACTGAGGCTGCTCCGGGCCCCCGAGGTGGTGGTGTAGCTGAGCATGTGTGTGTGTCCCTGTGCAGCTGTGGTCATCTCGGACTCCTCTGCTTGCCCCTAGGTGTTTGGCACCAATGTGATGGTGACAGTTGCCAAATCGTTCGAGGCCCCGATAAAACGTGAGTAGATCTTCCCCATGTGCTGGAGGAGGGGCTGTCTGTTCTGCAGTCACAGCCCCGTGCACCTTCCGCCTTCCAGAGGTGGCTCAGAAGGTGGGATGTGTGCAGGAAGGTTTCCTGCTAGTGACCCCTTAGACTGCTGCATGGTGCCACCGACCTGCAGGGAGCAGGCCAGGTCTCTGGAGAGGGATGATTTGCAGAGCACTGGGTTGGCTGGGTTAGTCTGCACCCCCAGAGCGGGCAATTTCACCTGCTCATAAAACCCCCCCCAACAAATCAAAACATCCAAAAAAACAACAGGAGGGGTGAATTTCTGCTGTTGTGGTGCATGCCATGGTTTGGGTCCTAAGAGCTGGGGCTGAAACCTGCACATGGGGCCGGCCCCAAACCCCTCAGTTTCCCATTCCAGAGTTGTCCCAGGAAGAACAAGGGGAGCTGCAGGAGAGGAGGGGGCCAAGGGCAGGGACAGGGGTCTTGCCCTGCTCTGGTCCCTTTTTGCCACACATAGGGATGCTGAGGTCTACTCAGCACAGACACTCCCCTCGCTGTGCTCTCTCTGCTCCTTGTAGTGGTTTTCCCTCAGGACCTGCTGGAGAAGGGGCTGGAGGCTGACAACTTTGCCATGCTGGGTCTGGGAGACATTGTCATTCCAGGTAAGGACAGAAGAGGGGGGACATGACCAGGATTGCCTGTCCGAACAGGCCGCGGGGAGCTGAGCGGGTGCCTCGCTCTGCCTTTGGCCATGCCAGAGCCCTGTGGGTCTCCTGTCGGGTCTGCGGGCTGCGTGGGCTGGGGGCTGCGTGGACTGGAGGTCTCCCACCAGGTCCGGGTGCCGTCCCTGTGCCTTGTGCCGCGAGAGGGCACTGTCAGCCCAGGCACGGCACCCGGAGCCGCTGCGGGTCCTGGCCTGCCTCGCTCAGCCTTCTCTATGACCTCCGTCCCCTCACTGTCCCTTCTCCCTGCAGGGATCTTCATTGCCTTGCTGCTGCGGTTTGACATCAGGTGAGTAGGCGGCAGGGAAGGGTCTCTGGCAGGTTGGATCTTGCAGCATATTTGAGCTGCTTTTGTAGAGGAAAAGGGGAAGCCAGGAGTGCAGTCGTGTGCTCCCCTCCGGGGCTTTGCACGGGGACCCGGGCTTGTGGCTGGGATGGGGGGGTGCAAGGGGAAGCTCTTGGAAGAGTAGACGTGAGAAGGGCTGGCTTTGTGGGTAAGTCCTGAGCGTTGCGGGCGAGTTGTTTGTGCTCACGGGTGTTGCTGTACGGACAGCAGGGCAGGCAGCGCATAACAGCCCCACAGAGCCTCACTGGCTCCCTAGCACCGAGGAGGAGAGGGCAGTGCCGCTATGCTACGGCAGGGAGGGGAAACAACGGTGTGGGAAAGAGCCAGGGGTGCTGACACCTGCGAAGTGCTTGCGTGGAAGTAAATCAGTGCCCGGCAGCGCTGGCTGCCTCTGGATTGCTGTTGATGTTGGGGGAAGCAGCTCCTTCCTATGCAGGGAAGCTGCACCTACCACCAGGGTGTAGCTTTCAGCAGTTGCTCCACTCCAAAAGTCTCCGGCTGGGGAGCTGCCAGGAATGGGCCGCTTTGTGCGACTGCGATGGTGTGGCCCTGCTCCTGTTGCACAGACCCTCCGGTCTGTGCCAGCTCTTCCAGGTGTTTCCACCCACATTCTGCCTGCACCTGCTGGGAATCCCAGTTCCTGCAGCCTGCCCTGCAATAAAACAGCACGTGCTGAGACCGGGGTGCCAGGGACCGGCTGTGCCTCTCCCGGGAAGGTGGGACCTTCCCCTTGGGTCCCAGCACCGATTCCTCCCCCGCCCTGCAGTAGCCATCCAGCAAGCAGGATCGTGCGCCTCCTTCCCTTCCTCAGCCCCTCACCTGGGCGTCACCCCATCCAGTCCCACACTGCTCCCGTGGGACCGGGGCCTGTGCTGGTGGCAGTCTCTGTGCTACCCGGGAGCACGGGCAGAGCATGGCTTCCCATGCCGCAGTGTGGTGGGAGATGGCTAAGAGAGCTGGGCCAGCTCTGTTTCGGCCAGTGGCATCCCAGACCTGAAGTCACTGGGCTCTGCTCCCTTTCTCTACAGCTTGAAGAAGAACACGCACACGTATTTCTACACCAGCTTTGTGGCCTACATCTTTGGGCTGGGCCTGACCATATTCATCATGCACATCTTCAAGCACGCCCAGGTGAGCTCTGCTGTGGTGCCTCCCGCAGATGCACGTCCCAGGCGGGACATGCCAGCTTGGCCACGAGTTTTCTACATCATGCCAGGAAAAAGTAGATGCATTCCTTCTCTTGGCTTTGCTTTTCCCGTGCCTGCCTGTACCTTGCCCTGCCCAAAGCTTGTGTGCCTGGCTGGAGCAGAGTCCTGTTTGGGGCAAGGCTGGTTCAGGCAGCTGCGTTTCCAACAACATCACCTCAGCCGGCCTGCCCTGTGTTTTTGTGGCTCTCTGTGACCAAGCTGCCCGTGAAGACCCACTCTCCATGCTGTGGAAGGGCCCCTGGGAGCCCATATGGTGTGGGTGCTGTTGCTGGTCTGCGTGGGGGCCCTCGGTGTGTTTGTGGCCCACTGGGACCTCACAGTGAGGGTTTTGTCCTGCTGCAGCTGAAAGTTGGCTCTCGAAGCCGCTTTCTGGGGCATTAACCCTCTGTGCAGCGCTGTGACAGATGCCGTGGGTGCAGAGGGAACGGGGCCAGCTCGCCTCGTGCTCCTCCCGAGGGGTGATTTGTGGTTTGGTTTAACAGTTGTTTTTCTTCCCGACAGCCTGCTCTTCTGTACCTGGTCCCCGCATGCATCGGATTCCCGCTTCTTGTGGCCTTGGCAAAGGGAGAAGTAACTGAAATGTTCAGGTGAGCGTCAGCTGGGGACGGAGCTGTTTTGCCCCCGGCGCTGGAGCGCATGAAGCGTGCAGATGTTCCCACGCCTGGGCACAGCTGGAGGGACGGGTTCATCTGGGCATGCTCTGGGTGTGCATGTGCACGTGCGTGGGTGGAGGGAGTGGATCTGTGTTTGTACACGCCGGCCCTGGCTCCAGCCACCCCCTCGTAGCCGGGTGGGAGCTTTGGTGCAATACCAACAGGCAGGCAGCATCTGGTATTGCTTTACGCCCTGGTGACAAACTCTTCCCGTGCACTGGCAGGTAGGGGAGGGTGGGACCGCACACCTGGTGCTGAGATACTTGGTCATTGTGTCCCAGGGCCCGTGGGTGGGGGAGAACGGAGCTGGATCCAGCTCCGAGAGGAGCCAGGGCTGGTTTGAGCACATCCCAGCCTCCCCGCTTGACTAAAGTATCCTGGTTTGCAGCAGTCTCCCTGCCCCCAGGACTGTAGGTGCAGAGAATGGGGGCTGTGCTGTGCTGTTGTGCTCCGGCCCTTCCCTCAGCCTGCGACGCTCCAGGCATTTGCGCGTTTGCTCTCGGGGCAGCTTCGGTCTTCTGCCCGGACTGTCCCCTCTGGGCCGTGCAGAGCATGGCCTGGCTTGCCTGGGAGCTGTTTCTCCACTGTGCTCAAGGCCGGTTGTGCTCAAGGCTCGCTGGTGGCCCAGTGCGGTTGCTTGTTTGAGGACGGCTGAAGCAGAGGAGGGAAGGGAACATCCATCCCAAAGCAGGGCTGTGCACCTCCCCCCCNGCCTCCCCGCTCTAGGGCTGCTCCTGCCCGCGGGGGCCTGCCTGGGTCCCCAGCTTACTCAGAGGGAAACCGGCACCTGACTGGGGCGCAGCGGGGAGCCGGTTGCCCTTGCTTCCATCCCCTCCCCTGGGAGATGCAGGTATGCATGTTCCCACCAAGCTGTCAGCTGGGCCAGCTCCCCAGCCCTGCCGCACCTGCCCTTCCTTTGATGTTTGCTTCTGACGATCGCTGCTGCAGGCGCTGAGTGTCCTGGGATCGTCCTTCCTGTGCACCTGGGATCCTGCAGCCGCTCTCCCCGGTGCCGTGACTCACCAGCTGACAGCAGCACCACCTCCCGCGCCAGGAAACTGGGGAGAGGCGAGCTGCGAGTCCGGCCCGCCTGGCAGCAAGGCGCCCGGGGAGCCTGGCAGTGCCCGGGGAGCCTGGCAGCCGGGTACTGGGGGCTAGTGTCACCACAGAGCATTAGCACAAGCTGCTCCAGCAGTTGTTCGCTGAGTCCTGCCAGGGCAAGTGCAGGAGGCTGGGGGGGTTGCAACCTTGACGGGCCCTGGGGTCCAGCCACCCCTGAAGTCGTGCCAGTTGCAGGCAGAGGAAGTGGGATACGATGGGACTCGTGCCTGGAGGGCAGTGGCTCCTACCGCAGGAATCCCACCGAGGCGTAGCTGCCCTGTGCAGCTTCGGTGCACCCCGATCCTCCCTGTGCAGACGGCAGCCTGGAGCTGGCACTTCTCCTGTGGTCTCTGCCTGCTGGCTGCCTGCATGCAGCGAGCTGCCTGCATGTGGTGTCTGGCAGCAGCTGTCAGCTGCCCTGGGAGAGGGCAGCGAGGGTCTGATGCAGCGGCGAGTACAGGCAGTGCCGTGGGGAGGATGGGGCCGAGCAGATCTGAGCTGGGGAAGGGGTGCCGATGGAGCAGAGGTGGGTGACATCGGGATCAGTTTCGTGGCTCCCAGCCCTGACGAGCCTCCCTAGGCAGGCGGTGACCTTCGCTCTGCCTCCGTCAGCTGTCAGCAGTGGAAAACCCGTCCTGCCGCTCACGCCTGCTGCAGACGGTGCTGTCCTTGAACGGCAGGAAAGGGTCTGCTGTGTCAGTCTGCTGCCTGCACGGCCCCTGGGCCACTCGGCCGCTGCCTTCCCAGTGCCCAGGCTTGCTCTCTTGTGGGCTCCAGCTGCCTGGCTCTATCCAGGTCAGTGGTAGCTGCCTTCTGCCTGGGTCCCAGCCCTCGTTCTTCTGTGCTGCAGCCCTGCCTGGGGTCTGCAGGCAAGGGGAGTGCAGGCAGGAGCTTGCCAGCATGGCCCGGGGGCCACCCCAGCCTGAGCTAGCGAGTGCTGGCAGGCAGAGGGGACAGCAGGCTGCCTGTGCAGGGTGGTGAGTTTGCAGCAGTCTCACTCCAAAACTCTTGCTTTTTTTTCTTCTCTCTCCCTGCCTCTCCTCCCTGTCCTCGTCTTCCCCCTTTCCCCTCCTGCTTCCTCTCTCTCCTGCAGCTACGAATCCTCTGCTGAAATCTTGCCACACACACCAAGACTTACCCACTTCCCCACCGTGTCCGGCTCGCCGGCCAGCCTTGCTGATTCCATGCAGCAGAAACTGTCCTGTCCCCGCCGACGCCGGCAGCAAAGCCCTAGTGCCATGTAGCAATCACACGCGATGCCCTTTCTCTCTCTGTCGCTCTGGCCAGGTAGGGGCTGGTCCCGGCTCTCCCCTCTCCCTGGGCAGAGGCAGTAGCTGTTGCCTTACAGCTGTGGGCCGGCTTCTCTCCCTGTCTGAAGGGAGAGAGGATTTGACATCTGCCCTCGTTGTGCTTTCTGTTGGAAGGCAGCTTTCCTGGGTTTCCTTTGCCGGAACCCTGGGGCTGGTGCTGGGGGGTTTGCAGCCAGAGGGCCGAGTCCCTGGAGGTGTGGGGAGGTGTCACTGCTGCTGGTCTTGCTGTGGCTCCCCCCGCTAACCGGCCCTGCTGGCACCAGCGCTCAGCGTGGCAGTGTCGGGGGGAAGCGCGGTGCTATCCAGGATATCTGACTGTGCTCTGGGGAGCGAGGACAGACCCCCGGGCACAGAGCTGGCCCGATGGCTCAGCCAGGGGAAGCCCTAGCCCCCGGCTGGGTCCGCCCCAGCCCTGGAGGTGTCTGGGGGGTGTCGCAGTGCTCGTCTCCCCGCCTGGGCTCCCGCTCCGTCACGCTTTCTGCACTGGGGGGCCGTTGGCTGGAGCCCCCTCATCCTCGGCACGGCCTGGCCGCTGCAGCAGGGCAGACACCGAGCCTGCGGCCCCGGGCTGGGCCGTCCCCACCTGGCACAGGTCTCTTGTGCCCAGAGAAGGTCTGGCCCCACTCACTCCTCCCTCCTGTCCTTCTCGTCCCCAGCTACGAGGAGAGCTCTACCCCCAAGGAGGTGCCGGGGGCCTCCAAAGAAGAGACGACAGAAGCCTCCAAGAAGGAGAATTGACTTTGCCCACGGGCCGTGCCCAGCACTGCTGGGCTGGGGCCCTTCCAGACCCTCCGCAAGTGACAGACGACGAAACAATTGTGCAAGAGCATCGTGTTGTGTGTGTCGGAGCAGCCACCCAGGTGGCGTATCGATGTACGCCGCATAGCCACCCCCCCGGGGCCGCACCGCCGCCCCCCCGCCTCTTTATCTCTTATGGGGGTACAAGGCGGGTGGGGGGGCGCGAACCACAGGCCGGTTTTTAAATTTTGTATTGTGCATTTGCTTTCTCTCATATTAAACCATGTCGAAGGAAGGAGTGCTGGTCTGGCAGTGCCGGGGCTGTGCTGGCAGCCCTTGCCTTGGCCACTTGCTCCAGCTTGTAGTCCCCATTCAGCCACCTGGCCAGCACTGGGATCGGCGTCCCGGCTCACCAGCAGCCTTGTTCTCGCTGTGGGGCCCATGGCTGTTGTCTAGCTGTTTCCAAGTGACNCCCGCAGCCAGCCTCAGCCTGGCCCCCCCCGCCCCCCCTTGCAACACCCAGATTCAGGGTTGTGGTTGCTGACCCCCAGCCTGTGCCCAGGTGGGTTTGAACCGGGGTCTGGCCCCGGAGCTGGGTGGGTGAGCGGGAATTGGGGCGCAGGAACCCAGCAGGATAGGGACATGCTCTGCCTCGGCTGCACGGGGGACTCGGCGAGCTGGGGCTGAGCCCCCATGGCCTGGGGGAGCGAGCATGGGAGGGAAGGAGCCCGGTGACCCCAAACCCAGGCCCAGAGCAGGGTGAAGAGAGTGCAGGCTGTCCCCCCGCCTTGCAGGGAGCCAGGCACCCACCTGCACCCCCTGGGGCTGGGACAGGCAGGGGGGTTGAGGCAGGCAGGGAGGGCTGGTGCGGCTGCAGGCAGGGGCAGCTCCAGCAGCCGCCTCAGCACTGGCTGTGTCCTCCCTGCCCGCCCTCGGGGCAGGCGTGCGGAGGATCCTGCATCCCTCTGGCCATGCCCACTGCCAGAATAAATAGAGAGTGTTTGCCGGCTTGGCAGCCCCTCCACAAAAGCCGTATTGAACCATTATTCCCCGCGTCGGCTGCGAGCACTAAAAGTGGCGCCTTGCGTTCTGCCATCTAATGACCCTTCGCAGTCTCCTACAGATGTTTTCTATGACTTACAGCTCCTTTTCCAACAGCCCTGTCCGCAAAAACAAGAGGGGCCACTTTAATTCCAATTAAATACCTCCAGCTAAGCAAACAGTGTGCAGCCCGGCTTGGGTACGGCTGGGCCGCCAGGCCCGGCCCATGGAGTCGCTGAGTCTAGACTCCAGATGTGATTTCACCAGCCTCCAGCGTCCCATGGAAAACGGCGCTGGCTCTGCTGCGGGGCGCAGCACCCTGCCGCAAGCCGGGGTCCCGCTCGCTGCCACGGCGTGGTGGTGCGTGCCCTCCCGCTGCGGGTCTGGCACCGCGTCCTGCGAGGCTCTGCGTCCTCCCTGGCTTTGGGCGGTGAGAGCCTGGTGCCACGCTGGCCTCCCACTCCGTCCCCTTGCAGCCTCCGGAACCCCCGAGCGTGCGGGAGCAGGCTGGGGGTTGCATGTGGTACCCCAGCACCGGCATCGTCCTCCTGCCTCCCTGCTCCCCCGCGGAGCTCGGGGCAGCCCGCGCCAGCCGTACGTGCGGTGGGAGCGCGGCAGCGAGCCAGGAGCTTTCCCGGGGCTGCGGGGAGCGGAAGGTCTGGGGAGGGGAGAGCAGGGTCACCCCTCACCCTGCCCGACCGATAAGCCGGGGCCGGGCTGCAAGGAAGGAAGCGTGCTGGGCCCTGCAAGGAGCCGCCAGCGGAGCCGGCGCCTCGCTGGCCCCGGCGTTCGCTCGCCCGCTGCACCTGGGCCCTGTGGCATCTCCGCTCCCGGCACTGCGGTGGCCGTACGGCTCCGCTCTGTCTGGGCCGCTGCTGGGCCACCTTCCCCTCACCGCGGGGTCCCTCCGGCTCGGGAAGGGGGGAGCTGCGGAAACACGAACGCACCGGCTCTGGCAGGAAACCTTCATCCACGGAGCTGCGCCCAGCCGGGGCAGGGGCCAGAGACAGCCTGCCCCACTGCCGGCAGCCGTGGGGTTTGGGGTGATCCCCCTCGGGGCGGTGGTGTAGGTGCCCGTCGGCAAGGGGAGCCCCTGGGCACCCTCCCCTCATGCCAAGCTCCTGCCCGGGATTGCAGCGGGGTGGGATGGGCTGAGCTGAGGGGGCACCCTTGGGTGCAAATGCCAGGCAGTGGGATGGCGGTTTCATGGGTGGGGAGTACTGGCGCCTGGGGCAGGAGGGGGGACGCCGGGGCTGCTTGTCCCCAGAGCCCTCGGAGCCTCCCCATCGCGGATGGGAGTGCAGCTGGTGGGATGGGTGCTGGGTGCTGCGGTTCCCAGCGTGGCACCTTGTGCCCCACCGTGCAGGGCCGGGGCTGGCCGGCCGTGGCGGGGGTGGTGGTGGGGGCGGCAGCGAGAGTTGGGGTCCTGGAGAGCTGGTGGGGTGCTGGCGGTGGCGTCCGGCCGGCGGCTGCGAGCGGGGAAAGGAAGCAGCCAAGAGCTGCCCCAGCCCCGGCCGGCTGGCGAGGAGGGGCAGGAAGCTGGAATAAATCCCAGGAAGGGCTGCCTGGCTCCAGCTGGTCTGGGCTGCAGCGGATGGAGCCGGGAACGGGAAGGGAGAAGGTGGGAGGGGAACGCGCAGGGGGTTTCTCAGGCCTCGGCCCTGCTCCAGCTGTGCCGGCAGCCCCTGGCTCGCATCTGTGGCCCCGGCTCAGCACCATCCTGCGGGCACAGGGAGCTGGAGGCTTTGTGCAGCCCCAGGGCCGAGGCGTGCGTGTCCCCAGGGCCCATCGTGGGGTGAGGGGACCCGGATGGAGCCCAACCCCAGCCAGGGCAGGAGCAGCCCAGGTTTGGGGGTCCCGTTCACTGTGGCAGGGGCCCCCAGCCTGACCCGTGGTGTCCATGCTGCCTTCCCTCCTCCTGCTCGCAGCCCTGCGCAGCTCTGCAAGCCGGAGCGCGGGGCTGGGTGCTGCCGGGGCTGGGGTACGGGCTGGCTTCCATCCCCATCATCGCTGCGGCACAAGTAGCCCCCGGCGGCCCCTCGCCGGCCTGGCGTGGCCGTGTCCTGTGTGGTCCCGGCAGGGCGGGGGGCGGCCGGGGGCTTTGATGTGCTGGGCTGCCGGGCAACCCCTGCTCTGTGCAAAGCAGCCGCCCCCTCCCCGGCCGGCCTGAGTCCAGCCAGCGCCATATGGCCGAGGCCTCTGTTACCGCGCCGAGCGCCCCGTTCCCAGAATTGACATGGAAATGAAGCTATCTGTCTTGCCGGACAACACCGGCCACGCTGACTGACACGTCGTGCCGGGACCCCGTGCCCAGCTGTGGCCAGGGCAGCGTCCCGGGGCCACGCTGGCAGTCCCGACCCCGGCACCCCAACCCCATCCCCGGCACCCCGATGCACAGAGGGCTGCAGTGAGGGCGTCCCGCAGCTGGGGCCATCCCACGGGCCGGGGCCACCGGCAGCCGGGGCGACCATGCCACCATGTGTGCCATGACACCCGCCATGGCAGCGAAGCCCATCCTGGTCCCGGGGTGGCCGGCGCTCGGGGCGGCGGGCAGGGCGCCTGCCGGGGCGCGGGGGCCGNGGCCCGGCCACCGCCGCCAGATGGGGGCTAATTAGCAGCTTTGAGAGCCACGGTGGGAACCGGGCAGCACCAGGCCCTCCGCCGAGCCCTGAATGGAGGGGGCGACCCCAGCGCCGTGCCCACCCTGGGAACCGCCACTGCACCGGGATGGGGGACACAGGGAGGAGGGACAGAGGGATGCAGCTCCCCCCAGCCAGGCTGGCAGGGTTAAAGTCCACCCACACTCTCCAGGATTGCTGCCCCCCCCCCCCACAGGAGCGAGAGCGGGGGC
>VYZV01045926.1:13246-50528 GCA_013401275.1 Pandion haliaetus
GGGGGGGGTGGGGGGGTGGGTTGGTCCCTGGGGAGGGGATGCACCTCAGACCAATGGGCATTGACAGCTCCAGCAGCAGGGACCCACGGCACCGCAGACAGCTCGGCTCACAGTCGCCTTCAGAGTACCTGCTGCCGGCAGCCCTGCGCCTCATTCCAGCCCAGTACTTTTCCAGCTATGGATACCATATGCTCCATCCCCATCCCATCAAATCCCATCTCCAACTCGCCTTTGAGACCGAGCCAACGGCCCCGAGTCCACCTGTCTTGAACTAATTCTGTTTCGGGACACCGTGTTCTCCTGATTTTCTATAGATCGCGTTTACAATGCCACAGCCGGGCAGCAGCGGTTTATGTTTATGTCAGCCCTACACAAAACAAAACCCGGGGTCGCTGCCAGAGCTGGACTGCAGCAGCTCACCCCAGCCCACAGCACTGCTCCATGGACAGTCCTGCCTTGTAAGCCCCATCTTTTTCCCCATTTCATTAAAAACCAGAGGACAATCATGTTTTCTAGCTGGAAAATAAAGTGCAAGGCGGGAAGGAAGTGTTGTTCACGCGCTCGCACCAGTGATAGAGCTCCAAATCTCCCCCTTTCATCTTCATGTGGCCACTTCAAAGTCCCCAGCCAGGGAAATATTTGCCTCCGTTGGCTTGGCCCAGGCACGTGGGTGGACAGAAGTATTTGGTGTTGAATGTTACAGCCCCTGCAAGCTCAGGGCATGTCATGCCATCAGCAGACACCCGGCACTGGGGCCCGTGGCCAAGCTGTGCCATGGGAACCCAGCCACCCGGCGAGAAGGTCTTGGAGAGTCTTGTTGGGTCAAAGCCATAAAGCTGCTGCTCCAGAGCTGGTTTGAAGCGGGGGTCCTTCCCTTTGCCATGGCACAGCTTGTTCCCAGCAAGTCAGCCGGTCAGTTCACAGCTCATCGTCGCGCTGGCCGGTGCCACTTGTCACACGTTTGTCTCACTTTAAACACACACACACACATCCGCTTTCTCCAGGGCCAAAAAAATAAAGGGAAAAAAATACATGGTTTTGCACCCAGGGCCACCTTTGAATGGTGGGTTTGACCCAGGGACAAGCAACCCCAGAGTCACAGCCCCCGGCATGGCGCCAGCCACCGGCTGCCCGCAGCCAAAGGCAGAGCCGACACCAGCCTCCCAGTCCCCGCCTGCCCCTTTCCCTGAGGGATGCGCGCTCAAGCCCCATCAGCCAACCATCGCCCCTAGAGGTACCCGCAGAAGAGGCTGAAAATAGAAATTCCACTGAGTAACACAAAACCTCCCCGAGATGCTAAATAAGCTCAATGAGACATGGAGGGAGAGATAACCCAGGCAGCAGCAGTGGGATGAACGGCGCAGGCTGGGGACAGCAGCACAGCCCCATCCCTGCTTACATGCCTCCCATCGCCAGGTCAGACCTGGGATGTTGGGATGGGGATGCTCCCGGCATCACCGCAGCAGCCCCCCGCCCCAGCTGTCCTCCCCTGCCCAGGTCCCTGCAGGTGAGCAGCCGCTGTGGTGAGTCAGGGCTCCTGGGTGCTATTCCTGGCTCGCCACTGACTCATTAAGTTACCCTGGGCAAGTCACTTCCCTTTTCTTTTTTATTTCAGCCACCTGGAATGGGGGAAACGCTGCGCAGCCTCCAGGCAAGAGCTCCTGACCGGGGAAGGGGTAGAAGGCCTGAGCCCAGCCTCGGCACAAAGGAGTCAACAGGAGAGTGCCGAGCTCTCCTCCCGGCAGTGGAGATGCCGTTGTGCCGGTGCATCCTCCCAGGGGGTGGAAGGGTGCAGCCACTGCTGGGGAAGAGGGATGCGGCTCCCATCTAGGTCGGTGGGGATGGCGGGATGTGACATGCTTTAGCATCCATCTGGGACCAGCTTTAGTCTAGCCTACAAGAGATGCATCAGCTTTGTTATGACGCTGCCTCTTGGGTATCAAAAACGAGATTTCACTCGCCTTTCCTAACAAAAATCCTCACCTGAAGAGAGGCAGGGCAGACAGCCAAGAAACAAAACAGAGGATTCCCAAAGAAGAAGAGGGTAGGAATGGAGAGTCTTGCAAACAGTCCCGGCAACAGCACCCTGCATCTCCCGGTGCCCCTCGCACGTCGCTCCCCCCCGAGCTCCCGACAAGCCGAGGCAGGAGCCAGCTGGCAGCCGGGAGCCAGCACGAGCGGAGCGAGGGACATCGTGGCCAAGGACAGAGGGGCAAAGCTGCTCTCTAAGGAAACTGCCAGCGGATCACAAACACCCAGACAGGGCAGGCGGCATTTGGGTTTCAAGGTCTCGTCCAAACAACCCACCCACAGCGAGCGGCCGGAGCGGGTTTGCAGGGGGAAGGGCCAGCGAGACTTTGCAGTGGCTCCAGGGAGTCTGGTTATTTCGGCTGCGATGGCTGGAACAGGGAGCCCCGCGCGCCCGATTGCTAAGGGAACAGCAAGAACAGCATCCCCAGCACCCACCCAGGCGGCGGCAGGGTGCATCGGCACCATCTGGTAGGTGAATCAGCCTGCAGACAACTTGCTGGCAGCTCTGCGGAGAGGCCCCCCCAAGTCGGAGGTGAGATGAAACACGTGCTCTTTGCACCTCCTTGCAGCCACCCCACCGCACCTGTGTCACTGCAGCAATTCCCTTCCAAAAAACACCGTAGGAAAATGCCCACGCGAGAAGCAGCATGTGGTTTTGCCCACCTCCTGCCGCTGGACCACCCCGTGATCCAGGGCACGACATACGCCCGAGATGCCAGAAGTTCAAAGCTAGATTAGATACCGATAAAGTTCCTCTCCAGCCTAAAGAAAAGGGCGAGAGGAGAAGGAAGACGGAGGAGGAGTGGCAGCAAGTCACAGAAGGAAGCTGGAAGATGGAAATTAAAGCAGGCTGTGGTTTATTTAGGCCACCCCTTCCCGCAAATCCTTGGTGTGGAGATTATACAGCAGCCGCCTCTATCTCTGCCAGCACACACCGGTTCTGGTTACCAAGAGCTAGAAGAGACCCTTAAGATAAGCCCTGAGCATCTCATAATCTCAAACAAGATCCAAACCTGAACTCAGGACTACAAATGCAAAGAGACGACGTACCCAGATAAATAAAGCCATCAAATGCCAGCGGCTAATGTATAACCAGGGCTTGAACCGCATTACACAGGCAATCTCGTGGGACAGGACATCATGTATGTACCAGGAGTGTCCCAGATACGAGGCAGATCCATATAAACCAGCGAAAACCCACCTCTGGCTGTCCTTTCTGTCCGACAGCCAGCACCGCATCACCGCAGGTACCAGCAGATGCCAACCCGCTCTTCTGCCAGGACAAGGTCCAGTGGTTACCTGCCTAGTGTCCCACCACTGCTCCCCGTGCCCTCTCACCACTTGGTAATTAAATTGCTGGAGTTACGGCATTTGGGCAGAGGTTTGCTGTGTGTTACCTGTGTATAATATTCAGCTCAAGAAGGTGCCTTGCCTGAAGAGCAATTCACACCCAGGCGGGACCCCAGATGCTCTGGAGCGAGAATGCCCACCAAAGGGACATGTGGCAGTGCCTGGCAGACAGGGGACAGCACCTCACCTGCGCCCGGACCAGCGACTCAAAGCTGGGTTTGAAGTAATCGATGCGGCTGCTATAAAACTTGGGCATTTCCTCCAGGAGCTGCTTGTTTTTGGCTTCAAAGTCCTCCTTCACCGGCCTCAGCTCTTCACGGGCCTGGGAAAGGAGAGAGGATGGGGAGTCAGGCACCTGGAAAAATGCCCTTCCCTTGGGCAGACCTGCACAGAGGCCACCCCAGGCCAGTGGACTGCTCTGCTTTGACCCGAGGACAACCAGCAACCAGCTAACAGAGCCTGGTGGGACACAAGTGACCAGTTAATGGAGCCTGGTGGGACCCAAGCTCTGACCCTGGACCATGGGGAAAGCCATGGGACACCTAGAGAGGCTGCTGCAGAGGTCATGAGCCAGCTGGTCTTCTCCCCTTCAGAAAAACGGGGACAAAAATCAGCCCCAAAGTTCACTCAGGCTGGAGGACATCCCTGGCCACGTCCACGTCCCCTTGCCCTGCGACTCCTGAGAGCATCGCCCCAGGATCCTGCCCCCACCATCATTTTTTGCCCGTGACCTTCAGCTCAGCGCGTCCAACTGGCTTCTTTAAACAGAAGCGTGGGGAGAAAGGGAAATGTCTCTGAGATGGTGTGGAAAAGGGCAGGAGGGGGTGGGCTGTGAAATATTAGACCGGTTCAAGTCTGCCACTTAATCCGGGTGCCATTCCAACGGGAGGGGGATGCGGGAGAAAGCCGGCAAGCCGAGCCCAGCCACGGCGCCGGTCCCGCTCCCTGGGACAGCACGCTGGAGGGGTGGCACGGACAAAGCCTTAAATCATATCAGGCTTAAGTAGGTCTGAGAGGCAAATGAGCAAATTCATTGTCTGCCATGATACGAGGAGCGTTTAAACTCCCGGGGTGGAGTTCACATGGGGCAACAAACAGCAGAAGACTTTGAGCAAACAGCTCTGAAGGGAAGATGCAAATTTGCAGCTCAATAAAAATACCTGGATGAGATTACGCTATTTTCTGTCAAATCTGTGGACCACTCGGATGCCCCGGGTTCGGGATTGCTTAAGGCTCCTGCAGGCATTTAAGCTCACACAGTGGTTAGTTAAGATCTTTTTTTGGGGGAGAATTAGATCACACGGAAGTTCATTAAGGGGAAAAAAATTAAATAACTAAAACCTGCTTAATCACCAGGACAAAAGCATTCACATTTTTCCAGCCACAGCTTTAGTCACCGAGGCTAAGCGAAGTAAGCTGCTTACTATTAAATCGGAGGTCTCTTTTGTTAAGGCTGATAGGGCTATTCTTTAACACAAAACTTAATTTTTGTGGGGAAAGTCATCAGAAAATACATGTTCTTTGACGCCGAGAAAGTCAACTGTTTCTTCGAGGATCAAGTAGCGTTCTGCAGGAGCGACAGATTTGGGGAGAAATGCTGGTGTAGATTTAATTTTTAGAAAAAAAATCATGATTTTGCTAAAATTTGGGAGAGAGAAAAGAATCTGGCAAAGCTTCCTGTTAACCAATTACTGCAATTTTCCAAGACGAATTTTTGTAACAGGTGGCAAACATAAAGCCTCGAAACGCTCTGATCTTCCCCTTTTCCCATCCAGCTGCTTGCTCAGACACGGAGGTCAGGGGAAACCCCCCGTGCTTCGACTTCAGCGCTGGCTGCTCCTCCGAGCATCCCCAGCTCCCGTGGCTTTTATTTTATTTTTATTTATTTATTTGATTTTGGAAAACTGGCTCCTTCCCTTCGCTGAGCACTCCGATTCACACTTCTGTTATCAAGCGCCCTACGTGGCAATTTTACATCGATAAAAGACATCCTTCCAAAATGTTTTATTTCATGGGGGCTTGGCATGGATGTCAAACACCAAGAGAAAAGCTCTTCCCGAGTTTTCCCGGTGACCCTGCTTGGGTTTTGGGTCCGTGAGCATCTCGGTACCTGGTGCAGCTTGGCAAGGACGGGGCCGGTCCTCTCCTTCTCCTCATATTTCTCCACCTTGGACTGCAGGCGCTTGTAGTCCTGCAGCGTTTGCTCCCGTCTCTTCACTGCCATGTTCAGGCTGGGGAACACGCTGCTGAACCTGGTGAAAAGATGGGAAGGGGTTTTGGGTGGGATATCTTGGTCGGATGCAGCATCCAAGGCAATCTCCCAGCTGAAAGTCCCCAAATAATTCAGGATTCAGACCAAAAATACCCAGGGGTTTAAACAAAGCCCGTTCCAAACACAAAAGCTTTCACTGCAGTCTTCCAGGCGACTGGAAGAAAGGACTAAGTTTATATATAAAGATCTGCAAAGCCTTGCCAGGGTACAGTGTTTGAGAGGACAGCTAGAAGCACATGCATGGGGTTTTTTGTGAAGGTCAATTCATGTGTCGAAGGGTGTGTTTTTAAATAATAATAATAAAAATTGAGCCAATTTTGCAAAGCCTGGTAAAAGTACTTTGAAGGTCCCAACCTGCTTCTGACTTCTCCTGCCAGCCCTTATGCTTTTATCATTAGTTCTTTATTTTTAACAGTTTTCCTCCTCTCTTCCAGCTGCTGTATTCAAGAACATGGAGAGCTGCCTTATCTGGGACGGGGGACGGAAGCTGCTGTAGAAAACAAAGCTGTTAACTCCACCGAGCAAACCAAAGAAAGAAAAATAAACAACTTTTCCCCCATATAGCGTTAGCTAATGTGTTATTTCCCCACATTTGGAAAGGAAATGAGCAGGCAGAGGAGCTGAATCAAAAGTCCAGGAAAAATAAATATGAAGTGCAAAATAAATATGAACTCCAGCAAACTGCTTTTTCAGGCAATTTCTGGGGTTGCAAACCCCAGTCTGCCATACAGCAAGGCTTGCCCAGCTGAAGAGGAGTTCTGTACCCCACACAGAAGGATTAACAGCAGCCAACAATTAGCCAGGCTACGGGAAGATTCATATTATTAAAATGTGTTACAAATTGAGGAAACATGAACATCTGACGGCAAAGACAAGAGAATATTTTTGAACACGACAGAAGAGGGAAAGCCAGAAACTGGAGCATTGCTCTTGTCTCCCAAATTTCAGTAAATCAAATTATACAGGTGGGGATGGGGATGGTGCTGGGCTACGGGTTTGTATGAAATGGGTCACACTACCTCTGGATATATTAATTTAATCTCCACAAATTATAGGGTCATTTTGGGGGGCCAAGGTCAGGAACCGGTTGTGAAAAATGTGTCTAAACAGTCTAGTGATGATTTTCACTTCCGAGAGGCAAGCAAACAGCTTTCTTGTCTCTTTAAATTGAAAAAAAAAAAACCTCCTATAATCCAGGATGGGGGCACATTAGCAAAAAGAAAAACACAAATCTCACTTTACGACTGTAATTTGCTTTAGATGTAATCAGATGCAGGGCTAATACAGAGGCATTCGGGTTCAAACGAAACCACGGGCGTTCACAGCCCTGCACAGCCACTCCATCCCCTATTAAAATCTCATTTTCCGCTGCCATGCTCGCCCCGGAGGGTGCTAATGTGCCGGACCAGCGGGTGCAGAGGCAAAGCTTTTGTCCCTGAGCCTTACCCATTTGCAAAGGGCAAAAGCCAGAAGTGAGGGGGAAGGGGAAATATTTGTCTTCAAGCATTTGTGTTCAAGCATCCCTCACTGAGATCGTGAAGCAGGGATGTGTTCTTGCAATCCTGCTGGCCGAGGATAACCAGGGCTGGTCCGTGCACGGCCAGCAAGGCTCTCATCTGCTCACCCCGTGATATTCTCCCTCTTGACCGAGACTATTGCGAGGGTATCGCAGCTGGGGCCGTGGCATGAGGAGCAACCTGCAAAAGTCATCAGGGAGCTCGCCCAGCGTCACCCTGCCGCCCAGCTGCCCGCGCACGGATCAGATGCTGCTGCCCTGACATTGCTTTTTATGGTAACCTTCACACACGGCTCCCCATTATATTTAAATGCCGTGGTGGCTTACACGTCCTGGCTGCGCCGGGCTCCAAGCATGGACTCACCATCTCCTGGGCTCTGGGCTGCTGCTAAAATACCTCCTCCCTCTACATAAGGTCCAAAAATATGCTGTGAGAGGGCTAGGGAAATAGGGATGGGCAGTAAGGACTGCAAGGAGGAAGGGAAGGGGGTACCCAGGTTGGGAGGTCCCCTCGGTATAAAAGCACAGACGTTCTTTGCCAATGGCGCACGCTTAATGTCAGCAGCTTGCGGTTGCAGCTTCTGCAGAAATTTCTCCCAATTATTAATGAGCTGGCAATGGAAAGGAAGGATCCCGTCAGGCCAGCGGCTCTCGGCTTTATTTTTGTGTTATATCCCTGATGGGGGGAGGTTTGGTAATGACACACAGCCTCTTGCCTCTCTGCATCGCACCCAAAAGCAGGGCAGGAGCAAGTTGCAGCTCACTAAGGGCTACAGGGGCAAGCCGAGCTGCTCCTCCGCAACATGCTGCTCCTCCCCCATGTGCCTCCAGACCTGGGAAACATCGGTGGAGTTGGCCTGGAGCTGGGAAATCCTCCCTTCTCTGGTCTGCAGGGAGGCTGCCCACCAAACACTGAGCCGTGGCCATCCCCTCCAGGGCTGCCAAGCCACCAGCGTGGCCTGGATGCGGCCATCACTGCCTGCGCGTCCATCAACTCTTGAAAAACACTTATCAAGAGGATGCCTCAAAAATGCTAAGCCTTGGGCCGGTACCCAACACTAATTTTTCAACAGCGTTTTTCTGATGGCCCAGCTTTTGAGCCCTTTCTCTTGCACACCCTCTCATGCTTGGCACTTCCACAGTGCTCGTACATTAGAAGAGCCACGAGACACCAGAGAATTAGCACGCAGCCATTTACATCCTACAAACTCACTACCGCAGGGGAAGAGTGAACCCTTTAGCTCAGAAACGCAGCAAGTGAGAACGCAGAAGATGATCAGCGACACAGTTTCCATTTACTTTGAAGTTAAATCTGGTTTTAAAAAGGAAAAAGGGTTGATTTTTATTCCCCCCCCCCCCCCCCTTTTGTTTCCTTTTGTTCCTAGTATCAACTCAGTGTGATTTTGCAGCCTGTAATGGAAGGACACTGTACTCCAGCAGCACTTTAAAAAAAATATCTACAGCGCTGGATCTGAAGAGGCTGTTACTGTGTAGGCACAGCAACTACTGTCTCACAAGGACTTTTAATGCATAGATTATACGCTGCATTTCAGAGAGAGGGAGGGGCGGCTCAGCTCCACAAGCTGCCATTAACACAATGCACCACGCTGGCTCCCCGGATCCGCAGCCGTGCTGGGAATGGCTGCCTGGCTCTGGGTGTCCCAGGCTCCAGCCTGGGCGCTGGAAACATCAGCGTTAAGCGATGGGTTGCTGAGGGATGTGCGCGAGGGGCTCGAACCACCCCCTGAGATGCTCAACGGGTTTTAAGGGCCGCGAGCAGCAAAGTTGAAACCCACTTGAGTTTTTCCTGAGCAGCCGCAGCCGAGAAGCAAAGCAGTGCAGGGATTTCTAAGTTGCTTGCAAACCCCACGTGGCAGCTGAGGTTGTCTCGGTGTGGTGGTCCTTCACTGCCGGCACCAGCAGGAAGGACCGGGCCAGCCGTGGCTCCTCCACACACCGCCAGTGTGCCAACCGAGCTCTCCCCGTGAGTCACCTGGTTTAATTTTCATGCAGGATTAGCTTAGCTCAAGCAGGGAAGGATGCTCCTTCCTTGGACTGATCTGGATTGAGGCGAAGCTGCCTCCGGCTCCTGAAGGAATTACTCCATATGAATTCCATATTAACCCAGCAGCTCTGAAATTCCCCTGGAGTTCAGAGAGAAGAGGCTTTCTTGCCCACATTGAAGTCCTGCCCGTTTTTTTCTCCCCGTGTGTACAGAAATACGATCTCAAGCCAAGTGTCAGGGGTGGTAAACACCCGTGACAGGGAGATAGGGGCTCCCGCCATTGCCAAGTTATTCTGATGACTTAATAAATTGCTGCATTTCACATGTCACCCCAGTGTCTTCAGAAATATCTCATGCATGTTATTTACAAATGCTCCTCATGGAAAGCCTGGCAGAAAGGCCATCTACAGAGCCTCCAGAAGCTGCTGCCATCCACAAACACATCCCTCAGTCTCCCAGGCCCTGCAAGAACAACCCTACGAGGATCTCAAATCTTCTCCGAAGCCTTTGGCTAAGCATCACAAACCCTCCTGGCAGCTGTGGTGCCAGCAGACAAGGGACAAGGACCATCGTTAGTGCCATGGCTGGTGAGCAACATCCAAACAGTATCAGCCGCTCTGGAAATGAAGTCTGAACAACTAAACCCAGAATTTTAGCATTTTAGCAGGACCAGGGAAGCCTCACAAGCAAACCCTGGATGTTTCACCCATCCTTTCCCCCTGCACGTGGAACAAGGGCAACGATTACTCCTGCTGCAAAGTGCTCCGAGAAGCACGGATGAAAAGCCCTATAGCAGATGTGAGTATTTATTGATAAGCCCCGCAACATCCTCCTTCGTACGCTCCACCCAGACCCTGCTTTTGTAGGGGATGAGAGGGTCTGACAGCCGTAACCACTCACAAATCCCCAGGACCGCCCCCTGTTACTCAATACTTTCTTTTTTAATACAAAGCAAAGAAAATTGAAGCCGACTTAAAGAAAATTTGGTGGGTACAGTGCTAAAAGCACAGAGCAGGAGTGAAGGTAAAACAGCAGCACAGGGCATTAGAGTCCCCGCCACAAAAGCAGCTTGCAGAATAAGCCGCCGTTGTTCCCTGTCACTTTTTAGGCAAGGCTGCTGAGAGGGGATTACAGTACAGGCAGCTTAAGAGGAGCAGGTGAGGGGAGATACACAGGGATAACTAAAAGAAAATACAAATTACCGTCTCCCCGCTGCTGCGGGGGGAGAGGGGGAACGTACCGGTGAACTCCTCTTAGGATGACAGTTTAGCCTTGGAAAAAAACTATAAATCACCCGATTCTCTGAATTATAAATCATGTTGCCACCTCGTCTCCACGCCAGCCTCCCTTCAGCTTCCCATAATTAAAGGACAGGGCTGGAGAGACACTGCCACGGAAGATAAAAGTGCCACCAGGATTCCCATCACTGCCAGATTCGTTCGTTAGTCAGCCCAGCTGACAAGTCTGGTGCTTGAAAATTGAAAACTTCTCTCCCTCTCTGGTGGAAGGCTGCCGGCAAGCCCAGTGAGCGGCTCGTTGCGGGGATGCTCGAGGAGCGGGACCATCCCGTCGCCTCCCCGCCTGGAGCAAGGTCCCCAAGCAGCCCGTCTTCTCCTCTCCCTCTCCGTCCCTGCTGCCTGCCCCAATGCATCCCTGCTGCTCGCCCTGCGGCTTCCTCCAGTCCCCATTGGTAGTGCCAGCAATGAGAAAGAGGTGCCAGGGCTTTGGCGCAGGGAAAAATAATGGTAAAACCTTTATTTCTCCCCATTGTCAGCATCTCAAGCACTCTTGCTGGCAGTGCCGTGAGCTGGACTGGGCTGGCATGCACGTGCTCTCTTCCCTACGGCATTATGTTAGGGACAACGGCTTGGATAATGAAAGCAAAAGGAAGCGGACAGGATCTACAGCTGGCACCGGACAGGGGACAAAGAAATAACAGAGCTGGGGAGCATCAGATGCGAAAGAAAGCGACGGTGGATGAGACGAGGAGGAAGTTTGGAGAGGAACAAGGATGGCTCAGCACGAGGCCGAAGCATCTGGGCTATGTTGGGGGATGCCTGCCATTCCTCAGCCCGTGCCCACACGTCCGTCGTGGGCCCATCCACCCACCAGGAAGGGGGAAATTAAAACCAGCCCTTCCGACTACAGCGAAAAGGAACAGAAATGAAGATGACGGTACAAAAAAACAGCGAGCTGAGGATTAGGCTGAGCGCCCCACGCGCGGCGGGAGGGGGCCAGGCAGCCATGTGGCTAGCTTTGTGCACGAAATCCTCATTAGGGGCTCGTTAAGGACATGAAAGCGGCTTTTCCTGCTTCCGGTCCCCAGCACCCCTGGGGCTGCTCATGGCCGGTTATCTGCTTCGGCTGCCGGGGAGGAAATGCAGCTCGAGAGTTCACGTTAATAGCAGGGTTATGGGAAGAAGAAGAAGAAGAACCTCCGCTCCATGGATGCCAAGCGCCGGTTGCTATCGCCAGCAGGTATTTGCTGATGTACATAAACATATTTTATACGTGGATCTGCTGCGAACGGCTCCTGGATTGCACCTCTGGGACCTCCCGCTGTGCTGACACCCAAGCCCCGGCTGATGGCACCCAGTCGGCAGCGCCCGTTGTGTCACCCCTGCCAAAGCCTCTCCAGGTCCTGCAGCAGCCCCTTGGCTTCGGCTGCAGGAGCAGGACCACGCTCCGAGCTGAGGGGATGGTACTCTGCCACAAGGACCACGACATCCTGATGCTCAGAGAGGTTCAGACAGCTAGGAGTTTGTTAAATCGAGACCCTGCGGCACTGAAAATCGGCTCCAAACGTGAAAGGCATTAAAGCCCGTGAATCTCCAAACCACCTGGCTTATTTAAGCTGCTTCCTTCCTTAAATACGGACACACAATATGTAATACTAAGATGACAGTACACAGTCTATCACCGATCCCCGATCCAGCCAATACACCTCACTGCTCACCCAAGCCAGAGTGAAGAACTGGAAGAGTGAAGTAAAAACCAGCTGTTTTTCCCCCCCCCTTGCCCCAGATCCGCTGATCTGGTGTGAATTTATGCAGGCATCTCCCAAAGCGGAGAGCAGATCCCTCCTGACCTTTCCCAGCCACCCCAGCTCCTTGCCCAACCCACACGCTGAAACATGCAATATTCTCACTAGAGCTTTGCTCCTTCCCCGAAGTTAAATAAGTGACTCCCAGCCAAGGGCTTCTTGGGGCTCAAAAAGCAACACTCTGAATAACCCCACATCCCCAGAAGCAGAAGGATTTAAACAATACAAGCCTCCACCCCCTTCTAAATCTACGACTGCTTTCTTCTACATGGTTTAACAAATTCTCCAGTATTTGTCTGAAACCTACTATCCCTGGACAACTGAATGGAGATTTTACTGCACATGTGCCTCTGATTACAATATATTACCACTAATGATAATTGCCTGGATTATACTTATCTGTTTCTTTGGCTAATAAAATATAAAAGACCACCAGTGAAGATGTAATAAAGTGCAGCTGTTGTAGCAAAAGCCTTTTTCTAGGTCAAAGCAAGTTTGGGAGAGGCTAGGGAGGACTGTCTCTGTGAGGGGAAGCAATACCTAACTGGAAATAAGAAGAGCTCCTCAAGGCAGCTTTCATTAATCTGAAACTTTTATCCTAGAAATGTTGCTGGGGTTTATCTGCCAGCAGGACAAGGGGAGATGCAAGCTCTGCATTTCTCTCCTACATCTCATTAGCCTCAAAATGGACCCTTGGGCTCCTTAGAAATGTTCCTGGCTGCACGACTCGGCCATGAACGTACCCACACTTGCGGTAGAGTCAGGAAGAGGGAACGAAAGGAACATTTTTTGCTCGGCATGGAGAGGCAGCCTCTCTGAGCATGAAACATAAGCTGTTTAAGAGCACACAGCAACTGTTTGCAGGTGCCAAAGGGCAGGAAGGGAAAAAATACCATATTCAAGTCCAATGGAAATTTAGGAAGTTCGAGAGAATTGCCAAGACTGGAAAACAGCCAGGATGCTGAAGCAAACACAGGACTGGACTGATAACCAGCGAGTTGAGCATTACACCTTGGGAGATGCACTCCCGGGCACTGTGCTGGTGCCAAGGAGGAACAAGCCAACTGCCCCCATGTCCTACAAGACTCCACTATTTCCCCAATGTTTCCCTACGACAGGAGTAATGTAACGTGATCTTGCATAACTACCTCAAACCCAAAGCAACAGGAAAGGGTTTTTCCCCTTCTGTACCGTCTGTGCTACAGCAGCATCTAGACCAGCAGCTGAACACTGCACAAATGCAGAATAAGACGTCGGTGATGTGGAAACGGCTTTATTGTCTTTAATTAACAGCCCTATACACTGCTCAGTGTTTAAAACACAAGGCAAGGTTTGGAGGGGAAGGTATTATCTTTCATTTCATCAACTAACACAAGTTGGGGGAAAAAAAAACCCATAAAGATTTCAGAGACACAAGCCCTTCTTCCAATTTTAACAGAATGCTGGAAGAAAAAGTTAATGTATCTTTCATGAGGACAATCTAGATAATAAGCAACACAATTCCACAGCACAAGCCTGGGATTTTTTTCTTTCTTTCTTTCTTTCTTTTTTTTTCTTTTTCTTAAATAACCAAGAATTTATGGTCATGGATAGATGACCAAGGTAAAACTTGAGTCACCAAACATCCCCCGGATAGACGCATACTGTAACCTCATGCACTAAGTGATATATGAGATTTTACTCTCAGATTTGGGCAGAAACAACAACTTAAAAAATCAAAACCACCCTGTGTCAAACCTAAACTGAAATTGTTATTCAGCAATTTGCAACACTTACTGTCATATTAAAGTAATTTTATTTTATTTTCGCTCGCTTGCTCTGTTCTTGTAACAAAATAGCAAATCTCAGGATTTCAGAAGACATTTGGTATAGCAACTGAAGCACTCCTTAAATGTTCAGGGGGCACAGCCTGTGACACTGGTAATGGCTGGTACCGCCAGAAATTGTGCAGACGGAGGGGAACTGCACCAGATGAGACCTAGGTGACAAAATTGCCACGGTACTGAGGCATGACTGAGTACCGACGCACCGTATGGCACCAGTTAGCAAGGAATGGAGGAAAATATGGAAACCTGCTACCAGAACAATACTGTCAACAGCTCCGGCTCTCATTCTCTGACAAAGATTTATTTCCAAGCCGTGCAACCTGCAGACGGGCACAGTTTGGAGCGAGCTCCAGCTCCGGCAGGCTCCCTGCCACCTCTCCTCCTGGTGACAGGGTGGCTGATCTCGCCATGACTCTGCAGTGGGCTCCCCTCCACACGCACACCACACTGGCCCTTCAGACCACACATGGTCTGAAGCTTTTCCTGCAGAGGTTTGCAAGACTTTCTCCAGGGTCTGAGACATCCCGCCCTGGATCAGTTACCAGCCCAGGACGGGTGATGCTGGTGTTTTTCCTCTCCATACTTCCCACCTGCTCACTGTCTAGCTATGATGGCTCTGTAACATCTCTTTCTTTCCTGCATGGATATATTATTTATAAACATAAGAGAACTTTCACTAAAAGCAAGCTTCTACTTTTTTATTCGGAAAACTTCCGAAGGAAAGAAACTTTTGTTCAAACAACCAAACACTCACCACTCTGGGCTGGATGGCACTGTCCGTGCCTGCTGCTCACGGGGGAGCTCCCCAGTCGATTTCTCTCCTTCCGCTGGAGCAAAGTGTTGGTAGTAACCAACACATAAATGGAGAGAACTTGAATGCTTTAATGCATTCAGTATTACTCATCTCGGGTGTTCTTTAAAGTATGGATGAAGACATCTGGCAGGCTAAGACACAAGAGGTCTTCACCCTTGCCACAGAATAAGAGTATGGACTCAGCTAAACCATCCCACCTCTCCATAGCCCAGCTGTAAAGCAAGGAGGATGCCATTTTGTCAGAGGGATGTGAACTATAACCTCTTTAGGAAGGGCTGCTTTCTAACCTGACAACATCTCTTTTGACGATACACATCCCTAAAGTACACGGTTATGACAAACACTCGATACGGCTCATAAGACAATGTCGGCACTTACTTTTTCAAAGGCTCTATGACTGTCTTTTGGATCTGATTCACCTGTTGAAAGCAAAAGGGATGATTATATGTCAGGCTTGTTGAAAAAGCCTGTTTGCAAAACGACATGTTTGCACAGTGCCTACCATCGAATGATGTGGGTTTCTGAGCACAACCACAATGCCCCTTAACCAAAAAATAGCAAACTTCTCCCATGTGCTCGGGATGAGCTGAAACCCCCAGTACAACCAGAGTCAGAAGAAGAGTAAGATTATAGAGAAACTCATGTGGGAAGCATCTTAGAGATGATGACAAAAAGGGAATGAGGATCTGTCTGTAAGGGCGAGATACCATTAGCACCCCAGCACACCCTGGTCTCCCCTTCTTCAGCCAAACCCATATTCACCTTCTCCTGGTTGAAAGAGTCCATCCTCTTCATCGCTGTGTCGAAGGCCGTGACCATCTCCAGAAAGCTGGGCTCCTGTTCACACAAGGGGTTAGACAGCAGGTCCGAAGAGATTTTGACAGCTGACTTGGACATGGCTGTGAGCAACAGGAGCATGCAAAGGAAGGCAGAGAGGGTCATGTCTCAGCGGCTGCCTGGTGGGACAGCCACACAACCCCTCACTGCCAGGGCTGGCACCTGCATGTGCAAACAGTGACCACAGGCAAAAACTGGGGACTTCAGCCACCAAGGGGGGGGTTAGCACAACTTTCCAGGGAGATATTCACTGGTGGTTGAGAGAAAAGAAGGGAAGAGCCACCAATTCATTCACATAAACACCCAGAGAACTGTTTTTATATAAGTAAGTCTGAACCACTCCAATGTACAGCTTGTGATGTTGCCAGAAATAATGCCAGACTAACAAAAGCACTGTTCTCTTAAAAAAATGTAGATGCGTTTTTTTATATGTCTTTTCTCGACAGACTATTAAGTGTCACTCTCAGTCTCACTAAAGCTCTTCCACAATGAGAAAAATCACAGTCCATTAAGTCTTTCAAATGGCTTTACAAAAATATATATTTGAAGTGGATTTAGTGCTGGTGGAAAAGGACCAGACTGACAGGACTGGAAGACGAGGTTTCTCTTTTACTCTCAAAATAGGCACTACACAAGCAGCAGAGACACAAGCTGGCTAAGCACTTTCCCTCAATGAGCCTAAATTTTCTGGTTGCGGAGACCAACCCCACGAGCCAGGGGAAAATGCAAAGGCTGAAGTCTTTTCAGACCCTGAGACTGCCACCAAGAAATCCAGAAACACCAGGTCACACTCTGACAGGCTTCAGTTCCTGTCTTGCTGAGCACTTTTGCTTGTTTTCCATCAGACACATCTCTCTTCCTATCCAAACACTTGGTCTTCAAAGGGAAAATTAAATCAGGGACCACTACAAAAGAGCAAGAAAATAGCTAAGGTACAGAATGGAAAAAAATATTAATAAAAAGGCAAGCATCAATATAAATGGGAATAAAGAAAAAAAAAAGTCATGGGTACTAAAAAAAAAAATGTTCTTTTTCGTCAGCACTGTTGCTGGAAGTTATTCCAGTTTAAGATCAGAAAGCCAGATGCTTGAGCCGTGCTACAGATGAGCTTTGGAAAGACTCCTACTGTACTCACTCAGATATTAAAAGTTAAAGTCATCTGAATAATGGGGCTTAAGATCATAAATCAAGGGGTTAAACATTCTGATTTAAAGGTTACACACAATTATACAGAGAGCTCAGAAGCTAAATAGCTGGGAAGCTCAATGCAGAACGAGACGCTAACTACAGAATAACAAAGCTACCGTATCCGTCTATTATCCAAACATTAAGGGTTTAGGCATTTAAACCTTTAAACAGATGGGATATAATCCATATGTGTGACCACATCTGAGGAAGGATTTGTGCCAAAATGGGATGGAGTTAAGAATGGCAGAACTCCTTCAGCTGGAAGAAAAATTAGTTTCCCTTCATAAGGAGAAGACTGAAAGTGTACTGTAGCAAGGGGAACTGCTGCGAGCAGCAGGGTCATGCTGGCAGGCCAGAAACTGAGGGTTTTCGGGCACATTCAGCAAGACTTTGGGCCAGGCACTTCCCCTGCATCACTGACCTCACCTGTACAGCTCTGAAAAAGGAGCCATGGTGGGCTCCATGGTTCTCAAGGCAGCTTTGCGGACCTTGGTACACGCTGTGTTCCTACTGGTGTGCAGGGAGCCGGGACCTCGGGAGGGCATCCCCTGGTCCCACCTCCACATGCCCGACGGTGAGCCCCCCCCTTCAAACTCAACAGGCACATTGCTGACGTGGGAGAGGAGAGGAGAGCATCGCCTCCCCCTCAGGGGGACCCTTCAGGAGGGTCTGTACTGCACTTAAAGCACATGGGGCGCAACTAATTAAAGGAAGTGATTTTAGAGAGCCACTGCTTGTTTGAATCGTGATAAAAGTAGTGGAGAACAGCCAGGCACGCTCCAGAGAGCAAAACTGAGCCACGGTGATCCAGCAGGTCACCTGCACCTCATTTCAAAAGGACAGCTTTTGTCTCCCATTAAAGAACACCCTCCTGTTCCTTAAGATCATATTTTGTTTGGAAAGAGGGTGGGGAAGGGGGTTGGTGATCTTTAGCCACAGTACAGAGAGTGCTGCTAATAACCCATACCCTGTTCCCAGCCATGCTGCTGCAGCTGGCAGGGCAGCGGCCGAGCCTCGCAGAACATTTTTGTGCAGACTAAGGAATCGGTCTTGTTCTGAGCTGAGTCTCTTTTGGCAGAAGGTGGAGACTCGAGCCACCAGGTCCAGTTTGCTAGGGAGTGTTTGCAGGCAGTGAATAATCAACCCCCTCGGCACAGAGGTACAGTGGAAGAAATAAGACACTCAGGAGGACACAACAATGCTGATACACTGCCATCCTCATTGGATATGGGGGCTGGATGTTGACTGAGCAAGCACAGCCATCTCCCCTCGGGAATGGGCACTGCCAGGTGAGGAAAGCAGTCCTCAGTGCTCAATCAGATCTACCTCCTTTTCCTTCACCCATCCCTCACTAGACCACATTCAAAATCTTCCCTTACACTCATGATTTCATGCCTTTAAATGAGAAATCAGATCTTACTGGATCTGGCCAAGGCTCATTTGTGACTCTGCCATGTAGCAGAACGGAAAAAGAAAGTCCTCCCACAGCTCCTCTGGGACTTGAAATGCTCCATATAAACAACGCCCACTGCAAGGGAGGGGAGGGGAATCCTTAACAAGGAAAAACTTACCAAGGATCCCTGACAATGACCAGAGTCCCCAGAAAGGGCAGTTTTCAGCCTGGAAAGAAGTCCTGGCAGCGCCGGTTACTGGTGCCTTTCCCACCACTCTCCCTGTGCAAGCACATGCATGTGCCAGCACTGTGCTGGGAACAGTGGGAGAGCACGGGCAAGAGCCGGGATCCGTGTTTATGTCTGGCAATATCCAAGCATGCACACACACATACACACAGGTGAGAGCCTGTATCATGGGAAGCCCCAAATTTGCCAGCCCTCCCGCTGGCAAAGGGCCCGGTGGGGCTCCTTCCCACTCCCCTGCCCCTCTGTGAACCAAACTCCCACGAGATGAGTGTTGGACCAGTCCAGCCCACACCTGTTTGCGCTGGTGCATCTGCCTTGGCTCCAGAGCTGTGGGGGCCCGGTACAAATAGGGACTACTCCAAACCACATGCTGAGAAAAGCCATCTGTGTTTAAAACTGCTCTTTGCTGCATGTTTCTGCAGGCTGCCCTGCTCGGTTCAGTAACTGGCATCCACCGAATCCACTTCTCCCAGCTCCCCTCCAGCAGATCGCTCCATCTCCTCTCTCCCATCTTCGTTTAAAGCCTGTGCCACGTGGTGCAGTCACACCGGTATCCTACTAGAGAAGCTATGAATGGAGCAGGCAGGGGCTGCCGTGCCTTGGGACGGGACACCTGCAGGGCAGATGTCACCCCGCGCAGGCAGCAGCAGGCAGCTGCGGCGGTACACGCAGAGATGACTTGTTTATTGCTTCCTACATCGCCCACTGCCACGAGGTCAAGCCAAGGCAAGCAGCCACCAAGGGAACGAGCAGGGTTATTCCTGAATGAGAGCTGCTAGGTCAGCAGTTCGTACGTGAAACACGTAAAACAATGCCTACGTGGTGCTCTGCAGACCCCCCCAAAGCCTCGTCCCACCTTCCTTTGGCTTCAGATTGCATAAGATGCCCTCGACTGAAGTAGGTGAATATGCACTGCTCGACACAATAGGCTCAGCTGGAGACTGCTCCTGCCTGTCTAACACGAGAACTGGAATAATTACTCCTGTTTTTCGGCTGCAGAAACTGAGGCAAAGAAAGCGACTTGTCCAAGGCCACGCAGCAAGCCACAGCTCAAGAGACAGGGACTAAACCCGTAACATACTTTCTGTTCCCTTGGTTGAGATACTGCTCAGCAGCCCTCATGCAGATGGCCTTGTAACTAAGCAAACTGAGTGGGACTGAGATCTAGATTTGTTTTCCAGACTTGTCACAGATTACTCATGTGATCTTGAGAAAGTCACTTCGTCTCTTTGTGGCCAAGTTCACAGTCTATGTATCCTACAGTCACATACCCAAGTCTGCATCTGTGCTTTTCTTCATATCCTTCTGAAGTTTTTTGGTCTGATCTTCCAATCTGAAAGATGGGAGAACAAGGCAAAGTCTGAATCTTGGAAAGAAACAAACCGAAGTGTATCATACGTGCAACAAATCATTTACGGGCTGAATATGCTGGCTTCTGTTGTGAGTTAAAAATATCCAGGCAAGGCTCTATGAAGTTCAGTGCTGCTCAACCTTTTCTGGTTGTTTTCAGATGGTTTTCAACCTTTTCAAGTTTGCGATCTCTTATTCAAAGTCATGTATTTTCTTAAGTCCTCACACTTACCACAAATGGTAAAGCCAAATGCTTCCAGATGATAACTGTGAGCTTATGTGACACAGTCAGTATGGTAAAACCAATATTTGTCCTCAGAGGTGTTGAGCTGTTTGGTAACCCCGCAGTTTTCTGGCAATTTTATTCTTTACCTTAGAGCTGCCATAATCTGCAAACCTCAATCCCACTGCAAATACTTCTTAGAACACCTTTGAACACCCAGCCACCAGAGAAACTCAGAAGAATTAGAAATTACAGGGCAGTGAGTGATTTGCTGGGAAGAGCGTAACTGGCTAAAATTTCCTGGGAAGACACAGTAAGAGGGCACAACAGAGAAGTATGCTACTCTTCCTGTTTTACCAGTGTGGTTGATACTTACTGCTGAAGCTTTCCATATTCCCTTTCAAAGTCTCTCTCCACCTGTGGAAAGAAGAGATGGAAATCAGCTCAAAGGTACTGCAGCAGAGCCCGGAGTGGCAACTACCTGTGCAGGGAAACTTGTCCTCAGGAAATGCCTACGTGAACCCAGGGAAGCATAAGCTGCAGTATAATGGGAGCTACTCTTCAAAAGTAAATGAAGTCTTGGGTTTTTTTCCTCTAGACTCTCTCAGAGCAAAAGACACTGCCACCAACTGCGTCAGCTCATTCCAAGGATGTGCTCCAGCACATGAATTGGAAGCTGACAGAGTAAACAGGAATGCCTTAAAAGCAGAGAGATCGCAACTTAGCACACACTGACACAGGCACCCACAGCTCGGCTCGGTGCTGGCGGGGGACGAGCCTGCTTTCTCTTCCAGAGGCACGATCGTCCCAGAAGCTGATGAGCTGCTTCTCCTCCAGCAGCATGCTGCAAAGGAGCCCTGCAGTGGGTCTGCCCGTGGCTGGCTGCCAGACCCCCACCCAGCTGCTCTCCTCAACAGGATGGTTTTTTTCCCTGCAAACCCCTCAAGCCATTACTGAGCCCTCCAGTCTCCGTATTATTTGCCCCCCTTGGTACGCTCCTTATTCCCGCAATAGCTCCCTCCGATGAAATACTTCAGCTGGAGCAGCGGTCCAAGCGGACTGCGACACCTCGCAAAGGGAGGAGAAACCTGTGCTGGCGAAGAGCGCGGAGCTAAAGAACAGCCTTCTCCCGATGCTACATCAATGACTGCTTCCTCCTACTTGCTATCTGGCAGCAAATCTCCAGTGATACAAGATATTTTAAGGAACTTTCCTTCCATGCTGACTGTTTTAACACACACTTAAACAGTCATTCCACACCTCGTCGACCAAATAAGCAAATGGATTTCAGTTGACCAGCCAAGAGTAAATACATGCGCTTTTGTTGTCATGGGATCAAAACTGGGTTCATTTGTGTTGTCAAGCTACCATGCTATTAAGGAAATGCTAACTGTTGCAAGCAGCCAGGACTAGAAGGATCCAAAGGTTTGTTCCAAATCTTCATGCTGTCCTCAGGATTTCAAACCCAGGCTTGATGTAACAGCATTATGTGAAACCAGAACGCTTAATAGGGGCATTTGCTTTTCAATCAATACTGCTATTAAAAGACCAGGATTTTAAGACGGAGCCCAGTAATCCCAGTTTTCTTGAAACCTCCTTTTCTAAATATCTTTTTGGTCTGCACTTTCAGATACACTTGAACTCCACAGTGATGCGACCAGCCTGATCTGAAGGCAGCCGGTGACCGGCGCAGCGAGCGTGCCGAGTTTCAGCCCCATCCCCAGTGGACAGCTGTCCACACCATCAGCTCCCACCATCCGGGGGATGCATGCTGGCTCACCCTGCCGATGAAAAACCTCCACTGAGCTCCAACTCCCTTTCGTGCTGCTAAAAATGGTCGCTCGAAAACAGGCATGGAGCAGTGTGGGGGCAGCTCACACGACTTCTGCCTGGTTCACAGTTCTGCAGAAATCCGCAGCAGCTGGTGCCTGGAGGTCAGGTAACCAGCACATAGTAAAAATCACCCTCGATTTCTATGGCTGTTCCGGCTGCTAAAATAACCAGGGAGTATTGCACTCTATTTATATGCGTTATGTGTGAATTGTTTTGGTTGCAAACCAGAGAGGGTCAGGCACGACTCAAAAATATGCCCTTTGAAGGCCAGTGGTATGCTTCCCCTGGCATGGAGCTCCAGCCCTCTCCACCTTCGGAAGACTCTTCCTTGTGTCTGCTCAGCAACCAGTTCCTCCAACAACTGGAGGTTTTGGCCATGAAATGAAATGACCTGCAAAGATTCGCAGTATCTGCCCCCTCCTTTTTGCTGTTCAATTCCCCCATTACTGTGCAATGAGTGGAGATGAGCAAAAGCCATCGTTGCCTAACGGATACCAAAGAAGGCAAAACTTCCCCACCCTGCGACCCTCTGGGTGATGTGAACCCCCAAATCTTCCAGGGCTCCCAAGCTTCCCTGAAACACCCAACCCAGTTTGCCTGTGCGCTTTCTATGTATGACTTGAGGTGAATCTACAAGGCAGCACTTCAGCTGCCCGGCCTGACTCACATCTCCAGTGCCATCTATGCAGAGACAGCTGCCCAAGGATTGCTCTTATTTTTCACGCCCACAGTAGCAACTGGCTACCAGTCATCACAGTCTGCAGGCTGATGTAGCCCTCCCAGTCATCACTGCTCTCATTTGCATCGCAGGAGCCCAGATATACGACACAAGCAGTGAGAAGCAGAGTCCCCATGCACTAGACAGAGAAGACCTGCTCTCACATGCTCCCACCGTGCAGATTTACAGGCGGCAGCGACCGGCGGATCAGAGGCGTGCAAGAAGGACAAGCTGAGAGCAAGCCAAGTACATTTTGCAGAGTACACAGTAATTCCCGCTCCCAGTAGCTATCATCAATGGCCACACATACCCAACACTTACGGCAAAAGGCTGTGGATAGGATTATCATGTTAAGAGTAACGAGAACAAGAAGTACAGGCAAGAAAATTACAATAGCCTGAAGGGAAGTTTCCATAATATTAAAATAATCCCACTTCTCTGCAGCCTCTTTCTGAAAACTCAAAATCAAAACGTGTTTCTGTATTGAATGCTTTTTCTTCTAGGCATTCAGGCTAGTTAATGCAAGATTGCTTGTCTCTGGGTTTTTATTTAAATCTACATAAAGAATAACGAGTTCTTAAAAGCACTGAAATAAAACAACATTCTTCTTTTTCACCCAGTTATTTTTGTTTGCAAACACTGGGCCTTCCACCTGCGATAACATCCCTCTTGCTTTAAGGGTGGTATCGCAATTGACACCATGGTTACAAGGCAACAAAGCAAGACCAAAGTCAATACTACAAAGAGATGGAAATAAGGGACTGTGATGAACCTTCTTATTGCCCTGAGGTTTATTTCTTTTCTTGGAGGAGGAGGACTAGCTGATTTCTACATGTTCCAATGGTCTCAGCATCTTCGTGGGTCTTGGGAAAAAGAGGAAAGCATATGCTTCTTCCTCCCTCCTCTCCAAAAAAAAGAAACCCATATAATTAGGCCAGAAATTCTGCTATAACCTGGAACTTCTGCTGAGCTTTTGCTATCCCATCAAGCAAGAGGACATTTAAGGCAAGTAATGGGGGTGAATATTCGCTCTGCGTCCCACAGCAGAGCCTTGAGCCAAAGCAGCACTGCAGAGTGCAGGTGTATCTGGGACTTCACAGGCTTCGCCACACGGCAAACTCTCCAAATCCCCATCTAGCCAGAAAGCTTTCAAGAAAGGCTGCTTAGGCAGCATGCTAAAAGGGAATAAGGATGCACCTCTGAACTGCAGAGACCAGTTACGTCCCGCTGAAGATTGAAGGAAGAGAGTGAAAAGGAGTAAAACTATTTAACTGGCGTCACTTGATTTCACCCCACCATTTCTGCGACATTTACTCCGTTATTTTGGGATTTCCAGCTCGCTGGTGGAGCCCAATGGAAAGGCGCTGACGGCCGGCAGCTGCAGTGGAATCCTCCTGCTCATGGAGCTCCTCCGTCCGACATCCCTGGGGAAGGCAGAGCTGCTGGGATGAGTCAAGGAAGGGAGGCTTGGCAGGCGTGCAGGCCCACAGCTCAGGTCTCCGCTCCCTGCCAAGCTGACTCACCCAAGGTTAGCCAGCGAGGAGGAGGAAGGCGAGCCATCTGAGTCAGCCCAGGCCAGAGTGCTGCCGAGGGAGGCAGGGAGGGAGGAAGGGGTAAAACCTGGGTGAAGTGAAGGGGCTGTGCGCGGGGTTGCCCCATCCCAAGAGTCGGCTGACTCCCCCGGCTGCCAACCTGGCTCCACGCCCCATAGGGATGCACGGCTGGCTCTTCTTCCCGGCTACCTGCCAGCTCGGATAACCCAAGCCCCAGTGAAGAGCAGGGTACAACCCCGGGGTGACGCAGATGAACTTCAGCAAGCTGGAGCTGCAAGAGAGCTCGGAAGGCAACTACAGCTCTGGTTCCAGCGTAACCTCTGCTTGGACCAAAGTTGTCCTGGGGGAGGGAAGAACATCTCTGCCGTAAGAGGCTTCATCGCTGCATCGGATTTGAGCAATAAACATTCTGCAGAGAGATATAATTCTAACAGGTTTAACTCCTATCACTGGGCATTAGTTTAATTGGGCTGTGTTACTGTGTCCTCTGCAGCTCCGCTGACAGCAGGTTCTCTCTGCGCATTAGATCCTCCCACCCGGCTCCTGGCCTCTCGGCAAGCCCGGTGACAGCTGCTCTTTTCAGGGGAGAGGAGGGGAGAGATTATGCTGTCTGGAATTGGATTTGCCCAGGTTAAGGTGGAAACAAAGCAGAGGCATGTCTGGGGGGTGGGAGATCACTTCAGTTCACCAGCCGATATTTTCTACAGGAGTTTCCTTCTACCTGAAGAGCTAAACTGTGGCTGACACCATGCCCTTCTTCAAAGGATCAGAAGCGAGTGGGCATAGGGAGTCATGACTAATTCCCTCTGCAGCCTAGGCAAATTGCTCTTCAGTAGTACTGACGGCCTAGATTTGACACCAGCCCCATCATCGTTTCATCAAGAAAAGAAAAAAGGCTCGCTGGCGAGCTAAGCCTCTCTCGGCAAAGCGGTTCTCCCCTCTCCCGCACTTGAGTTACATGCCTCATGGAGAGCCAAGTAAGTTAGATCCTAACAAATGCTTTTTTTTTTCTCCCTCCCCTCCTCTTTTGTGGTCCAATCTCTGTGAGTGGGAGATCCTCTACCCGCAACCACTTCCCTTCTGATCGGCTTGGGATGCAGCCTTGGAGATGCCACACCTTCCCGCTTCCTGCAGCGGGCTCCAGAGGCCAACATCTGGAATATCACAGACCTCGGCTGCTACCGCTGTTCCCAAAAGCCCGCACAGATGGAGCATCTCAGCCTGCAACTGGGAGGTAAAGTTGGGGGCCTCGAGCTCGCTAAAGCTACAAAGCAGCCCCATCACTTCCACACCATGACGCTGAATGCCTTGCTCCCAGGGGAGATTGGTGGTTTCCTGCCATTTGTTCTTCTTTGAAGAGCTGCACTTTACACTTACTGTGAGGTTGCAAGGCTTTGGGCTTCCTGTTTTCTGCTTTCCACGTATCTGCTGCCTGGAAAGTATCATCATCATCAACACACGGCAAGTGGAAGCCATTTAAAAATCGACATCCGACTCTAAGCTACTGAGTTGTTGACACAAGAACTTGTTGTTCTCCTTGGGGGAGCTGAGGAAGAGGGGGAAGGAAGGAAGGAAGGAAGCAAGGAAGGAAGGAAGGAAGGAAAGGGAAAAGGCCTGGAAACACTCAGGCTGCTGAATAAACCTCTGCCTGCCGGATATTCTGAGCTGTTCTATTTAATACACACACACACACATATATATAAGCAAAGCCTGCCAACTGCCTCAGAACAGCACATACCAGCAGCTCAGGGGAAGGCAAGCTCTCAAAGGTGCAACCGTTCATCTGCGTGGACCCCAAGCTCCTGCTGCAGCTCGGGGATGGCTGATTTCAGCTGCAATGGAGCACAACACAGGGGAGACAAGGTCTCTCAGACAAACCTCTCACAACAGCAAACGGAGCAGGAACAGAGGGAAATCAGCAAGTGCTGGCAAGAGATAAAAATGTAGTCAACTTGGATGTGAGAATGGGTGCGATGGAGACATCCAAGAGAGCTGGTCAAGACACCCAGAGCTGCAGAGCAATTGGTTCTTGCAAGAGCCTGGAAGGACACCGGTGTTGGAAACACTCGTAAAGGGGACGAGAGGCAAAATCTCATGGACCAAGAATGTGGGGTCTCCTGAAATGAACGGGAATGGGTGTGAAGACCTGAGGCTAGTGGACTGCCTTTCCTGTGGGACCACAGACAGCAGCACCTTCCGCCGGCTGGTCACCAGCCCCTGGAAAAAGGGCAGCTGAAGAGATGCAAAAACCATTGAGGGATTTTGTCAGTCCTTGTCTTCATTGCCTGCCTGGCTTAAATTTTGTACTGACAGTTTGGAGCCGTTACAGAAAATTGCTGCTCTACGGCAGCAGACAACTACCAAATCCTTTAAAATAAAACATGACAATCAAGCCATAAAGGGAGTGGCAGAATTAGCCCTCTGCCTCCAGGGGAAAATGTCATGTCCCAAGGAGAAACTGCCCCGTAAACACGAGTGCCCACGCATCCTGAGGAATTAGCCGCGATGAGTGTCCCAGAGAGGAAGGATCAGAGATGTTAGCCTGTTCAAGGGATTAGGTCACCAATGCCGTTATAAAGACAAGGTCTCCACCATGCTCGCTGTCGGGGCACTTATTTTAGAGCAGGTATACAGGTTAGTTTTCAGGGACGGCTACTGTGAGGTGCCACAGCTTTTTTTGCACAGGACAAAGGCAAAGACCATCTGCTTAAGAAGGGAAAATACCACAGCCAGCTGCAAGCAACAGCACTTGGGATAGGAGTCTCAAATACACGAGAATACAAAATGCTTTTTTAATTTGCTTTTAAAGCAAATGCTGTGCAGCACAAATTAATTCACGCCTGAGCACTAAGCATCTCAGCTTATAAGCCTTTCTTTGGAAACAGTTATATTCAGCGATCTGAACCACTCCTCCTCCTCCATCTGCTCCGAAAGGATGAACAAACAAGCCATTGCTGAAAGAAGGAAGGAAGGAAGGAAGCCCGTTCAGCCATCTCCGAGGAAAACTGTGCCAGACCAAAAGAGCTCTTCCCCTCACCACCCCCCCCCCCCCCCCCCACAACACNNNNCCCCAAAAAAAAGAAACAGATCCCAAACCAAAATACTCTCCCTGGTTGGGGCTCCCCCTCACTCCTCGCACGAGGAACCGAGCGCTGGTCACACGCGGCAACAGGTTCTGCTCGCTCACATCTCCCTCCCACGCGCGCGCACACGCACACGCTCGCAAAATGGGACGAGTCAAAGTGCCGGCTTGACTCATCAGCCACATGATCAAAGGCTGGATCTAAAAAGGGGGAACTGGTTTACTCACTGTCTTGGGTACAATCTGTTTCTTGGGCTGCCCGATCTTGAACGGTATCCTGGAAAAGAGAGAAGAGGGAACATGTGAGCAAGCAATGCTGGCCTCAAACAGCCCAGCCCCGCAGGTCTCATCCTTGGTGATGGGTTTTGGGGTGAGCAGGGCTTGTCCCTGGGCAGCGGCACCCCCTTCCATGAAGCGTGTTCCCCCCCCCTCCCCGAGAGCCGGTGTCTCCCCCGAGGTCAGCACCTCCATCTGCAGCCGCAGCAGGCTCTTTTCCCCACCCTCCCACCGTCCTAGTAAGGCAAATCAATGCAATGGATGCTCCAGGCGTTCCTTGGCAAAACAACGGCTGAAGAACACGCTATGTTTAAAAACAAATCTGAAGGGGAGGAAAAAAAAAAAATTAAAAAAAAAAAAAACCAAACCAAACCCTGTAAATATTTAGAAAGAGGATATTAAAAAAAGTAACAACCCGAGTGTCTGGAGCTGTGAGCTGCTTCAAAGGATTTCTCTGATACAACAGCTGTAGGAGCGGCTCACCTGCCAGCACAGCAGCCTTCATTCTTAAAATCTGTAATATGGTTGCTAGTAAAAACTGGGTTACCTGAATGATTTTCCCCACGCGAGCTAGCTCAAAGGTGAAGAGTACTCAAAATAAATTACACAACATATGTAAGGGTGGCTGGGTCAGATGGTTACAGCCGCACAGCCATCCTGAAAATAATTGGATTTCTTTCACCTATCAGTATAATAAAAATCCGGGAACTCAACTGCTATTTTCAATGTATTTAATTAAGTTAAAGAGGTGCTGCTTGGTTAAAGCATCTCACCCAAAATCTCCCAATGTTTTCTGCATCATACTGCTTTAACTAAAAAGAAAAAAATTGGTCTCATAAGGAAATGCAAGTATCTTTTCCCAGATATGCCTCACCTAGAGCGTGCCTATAGCTCAGTGGCACTGGCATCCCACCCCAAATCTGTACCAGGCGCTTCTTGGGAAGGTGCCTGAGTCTCCTCTTGGACCAGTCCAAATTCTCACACTGCTACCCAAAGCCTAAGCCAGCAACATGCGTTTTAGGACTCTGGCTTAGCCGCTGGTCACATTGCCTCCCCAGCTGGCTTTTCTCGCTGCTGGGCAGCAAACGCGTGGCTGGTTCTCCGTTTGCTTCTCATCAGCTTTACTTACAAGTTCCCCTGCACCGGCACTGCTGTCATACCCTCAGTCGGACAACTGGAACCCCAGAAAACATTTTTATTAGCATAACGTGCTGTAAAACCCAGCCATGAGCAATGCCACGTTGTGGGAGAAAGTACTTGAGACGAAACGACTCGCCATCTACGCAGATGAAGCAAAACCAAGATTATGCGACAACCTGATCCCTCCCGGCCTCGCTTCTGCCCATCTTTGCCACTGTTTTCAAACCAACGGTGTAATTAGCCACCGGTAATAAACCGGGGCTGCAACCCATGTGTACCTCCCGAGCGGCTCAGGGAGCACAAGCCAACCTGAGTCACCAGGTTTAAATTTAAATTTTTCTGGAGAACTTCCTGTTTATGGTTCTCTGGTTGGACCGATATAATTTTAGGTTGTTAACCCTTTCCAGCTCCTGTGGCAGGCCTGGCAGCCGTGAATCACACTTCTTTTATAAACAAACACTTGTCTGGTGTATAATTACCCTTTCAATAACTGGGTGTGTGGTGCCTTACAGGAAGAAAGCAAAAAAAATAAGGATTTTTTCTTTGTGTTTTCCTCCATGGGTCAAATATAAACTAAAATGAGACACCTCCCTTACTCTCGCAGGCACAGGCTGTCCCATCTGCAGCCAGGTGCCGTCACTCGATGTTTTTGGAAGTGATGGCATCAACCTATCTTGGTGGAAGGAAGAGAAAAAGATGTGGTCTTTACCCAGGGGAGCGAGTTACCCCAAGAAAAACCGGTTTGCACGACAAGCCATGGTGGCTGCTGGGCAATCTCCGGCAGCGTGGGAGCAAGCACGGGGTGCAAGCTGGAGCTAGGCTGGTTCCTAGCGGGAAAGCACAATTAAGGGGGCAATTAAAGCATTACCTGTGCACAACCTTTCCCTCTCCCTTGTCTGGCCAGCCCTGCCAAAGAGGGTTACTTAGAGAAGCGATGCCGACTGTCGTTGTCCACTGGCAAGCTGGGTTAAATCAAGGCAATTCTGGTAATAAAAGATGCAGGGAAAGGCAGGGCAAAGCCATCAGGTGCCACCGAGCTGGCAGTGCAGGCAGCAGCCAAGGGCAAGGCAGTGGGGAGCGCAGCGGTCCTGTCCTGTCCACCATCTCCACTGCACCACAGAGGGGAAGGGGAAAAAAAAAAATCCCAGTTACTTTCTTCCAGAACAAAAGAAAGTCACTGGAGCGCTTCACAACACTGCAAACACACTTTGAAGCAGTAAATATCTCTATTAGCATCGTGATACCAGTTGGCTAATTATGTCTGTCTCGGTAAAACCTCTAAAAAATAACCCCGTGCAAGTAATGTCTATTCACCAATTTTTTGTTGTTGTTGTTGTTGCTATTTTACAATTTGAGATAATCTTCCTGGTTTCTGAGTCTGCCTTTTAATATGGTTCTGTGGGGGGTGGAAAAAAAGATGCATAAGCAAGAACAAAAGCAGTAAGGAAGAAAAAAGATGAGAGGTTTGGATCTTATCTGAGCTTTTAAAACAAATGGATACCCCGCACCTCAAAATGTGACAGCAAGCTGCTGCTGGCACCGAGAATTTTTGTCCCTCCATGAGTTGGCGTCCCAGCCTGCAAAATGGGGAGGGACAACGCGCGCCTGACACAGCAACGTTACAACCATTTGCTTAAAAATGAAGAGCCGTTGGGCGTTTTATTCTGTTTAGAAAATGTATGGTGGGCATAACACAAACAAGTTGGAGAGAAATGGGATCTTTTACTGCCATGGATTACCGGCGTAGCGTGGTTATCACCGTTACCTTAAAAGCTGAGCACAGGTCTGTATACACCAAAGGAAAACCAGAATCGGTGCTTTTTTTTTTTTGATCTCTCATTTCTGCTGAGCGAGAGAAAGCTGGGGTTGTGTTTGGGGTGTGAAATCCCTTGAAATCCTGTTCCTGAAGAGCGCGAGCGCGCTGAGTCACAGCCGGAGCGTTCCCACCCTGGTCCCCCCCGCGCCGCAGGGCTGGGGGAGCATCCCGGCCCCTGGCCCCGACCGGCCACCCGCACCCCACCCGGGGAGGTCACCAGGAGTTTGGGAAAGCAGTGGGGTTCGGCTGGGAGGAAGGAGGGCGAAGCACTGCAGGGAGGGGGTGGGAAGAGCTTAAAGTAGGAAAAAAAGTGTGGGTGGAGAGAATCCTGCAAGCTTCTACTCGGGGATGCTCAGGAACCCCAGGGAGGGGAAGGTGGGAGAAGCTGTGGCTAATTTTCTCTGAAGTTTCCCCAGCAATGTCATATATTTACTTGGCTTTTCCATGTGCAAACCCAGGGCCACACACCAAAGCAGCTAATTCTCCTCTGGATGCACAGGAGAGTTGCAAACAAACCTCACAGGCAGGGGGGGAATACAGCTCAATGAGGTCTGCAGGGAGCTGGAGTTTAAAACATGTAGCTCCCCCTCCCACTCTCCGCCAGTCCCCTGAAACGAAGGCACGCAGGAATTGCCAGCATGAATCAGGCTAAATCATTGCTAATTTAGGGAGGCGATGGTCCTTTTGCCACGTTGGACGGAGCAGGACATCAAACCTTGACACCATCCCCGGTCTGGAGCAGGCGGCGGGGAGGCTGGGGAGCCCGGCCGGCGTTCAGAGTGTGCGCAGGGGATAAATAATCAGTGGACACAACCCTTTCCCCCATAGCACCTTTCATCTGAACATCGCTTTGCAAGCCCTAATCAGGCTCCAGAAGACCCTGTGCAGATAAGCAAGGGATAAGCACAAAGCATTTTCACCCACAGCTGATAAGCCGCTGCCCCTGGGGATGCCGAGCCGCTTGCTGCCAAACCAGGGGCTGGGAAGGATGGATGGGCAGACGGACGGACAAGAAGCACTTGAGGGAAAGGGCAGCGAGAACTGAGGCCGGGCAATGCGCTCGCTCACACCGCATTCTGGAGGTTAATTACCCAGACACTCAGGAAAAGTGACACTGAGTCTCTGGCAACAGTGCACCATCAAAATCAGTATTTCTGCCAGAGGCAGTGGTGGATGCGGGCAGCGTTTGCCAGGGACCTGCAGGTCTCGGTGCGGTATGAACTGGTGGTAATGACTGGTTTTTATCGGTAATACCACTACCGTCAGACCGTCAACTAAATTCATGTTTTGTGAAAAGCGCCCGCTTCCCGTGGAAAGTTTCAGGGCTTTTTTTTTTTTTTTTTTTTCATCGAAACCCCAAGCACCAGCAAGCCAGCGCAGCCTGGACTTCTGCCAGGGCTTTTCACTCTTTGAATTGCCACCAAAAATCTCAATTCTTTCACTGGAAAGAAACCTCTCTCTGTATGCAGCCAGGAGGACGACACCCAGCCTCCCATGCTGCGAGAGGTGACCCCAACCCACCGAGGCCAGTCTTCCCAAAGATTTTGGCACGTGGCATGCCGAGGGCTTCTACAAAACCATCCATTTATACCTGATCCAGCCAAAAACTGGCTCTAAGCTACCCCAGAAACTTTCCCTGCAACAGTCAGGGGCCCTTCCCCAAGCCCTGCTCTGCTCAGTGGCGAGTCCTTCCCTTCGCCTGGGCTGTGCCAAGCTCCTGCTTTGGGAGAGGACTCGGCTCGAGGTGTAACTGCAGCCAGGAGACCTGCCTGTTCATGGGACTAGGAGAGATCAAAGCATTCCTGCAAACATCAACAGGAAAGTTGGGAGCATCCAGGGAAGGATGTGAATGTGAAGGTAGTAACTTTCACTTTCTCATTGCCATTATCAAGTGAATTTTAGCGAGCATCTCCATGGCCGGAGAGCGCTCTCCTCCCCATGCCATGCCTTCTGCACTCAGGGAAGCATCGTTACAAGACGTCAGTGTTAGGAAAGGAGCTTTCCATGATGTGATACGGGAAAGCCAGGGCACCCTGGAAGTTCAAGGGCAGCTGCGACCACCATCAGTAGCTGCTGAAGCAGGAGTAATTATCTCATTAGTGTTCCTGAGTCCTAACAAGTGCTGAAGGCAGCCTGCACAGGACACGAGGAGAGGCAACGTGGCGAAGGCTGGCAGGACGCGTGGTGCTACGCACATACACACCGAGAACACCAACCCTGGGCACCTGGAGCACGGGTCTCATGACTTTGGGCTTCCTAAAAATCGTCCAAAAGCCTGCAAATCTGTGGCCGCGCAGGCTGCCCCAGAGCCGGGGGGGATCCCAGCCCTGCCCAGGTGAGAAAGGCACAAAGGCAGACGCGGGTTAGGCATTAATCTCGAGCATCGCTCCGGATGCCTCGCTGTACTACATCGTGTCCATGGAAACTGCATGCACCGTCCCACCCCGCTCCCCCCGCCTCGCAGGAACTCATAGCAACCGCTCCAAACACAGCGCGAAGGCAAAAAAAGGAAAAAATTATTCAAACGGATCACAAACAGCTTATGTCGAGGGAGACTCTGCGCCAAATTCTGGTTTGGGTTTTCTCTTCGGTGGAGACAAGAGGGGAGGTCATGGGGTGGTGAGAGGCAGGGAGAGGAGCGATGTGGGGATACGGTTCCTCGGAAATAAATGCATCCATCCCCCCAGGCGTGCGCTCCCACCTGCGTTTCAACCCCGTCCCTATGAACTTGCAGGCATTAAGCCTCCAATGGATGTCAGAGTGAGCCCCTGCAGCAGGGGAGAAGGCAAAAAGAAGATGCAAATGTCCGTTTTATGTTGGTTTAGGTCAGCCCAGGGAACAAGGCACCTTCCTCAACTTTGGCAGCGGAGAGGTGTGCCCGCAGACGGTGAGCTCTTCGGAGCAGGGGCTGCTCGTATCTCTGTATCTTGCACAGAGCCAAGCACGGTGTCAGTGTTAAGCAAATCAAAAATAATGTCAGAATCTACTCTCCCACCCATTCCAAGATGAGCATGAAAAAAATAATGATATTTTACTCACCCATCAAAAGAAAATTACTCACGCCAGGCGCGTGGGCGAGCAGAATTTTGCAAGGCTGTTTTAGGCCCTGACTATGCTACAAAAATATCCATTTTAAGCATGGTTGTGAAACACGGTTGTGGCTCAACTATAACACTGTTTTTTAGCTACCTGTACAAAGAAGGCGGAAGAAATAATAATTAAGAAATAACCACGTGCTAATCGCACTCCGAGGACCACGCTGGGCCCTGCGATCCCCCACCGCGGCAGAGGACGTGGTGCGCAGCTCTTGCCAGCTGCTCCACCCCAGGAGATGCTGCGTCCAGCCGAGGTGCCATCGCTGCCCAGCTTCCAGAGGGCACGCCAGCGTTTCAGTTTCACTGCGATAATACCTCTGGGATGTGCAAACCGCCTTGCACAGGTGCTACACGCGGCAGGACTGTGCAGGGAGGTGTTTGGGAGCTGCGTGCGCCTCGCTCACCGCTTTGGTATCCAGTTGCTTCATCCAATCTAATTTTATCCCGTGCTCATCTTCAAATCCCGGTATCGTTGAAACCCAGAGAGAAGGGGGAGCATTGCCACTGACCACAACAGGACTGCGATTTGGGCTCCAAAAAACATCAATATTGATTCACTGGAAAGAAAACAGCGCCTTGGTCTGTGTTTGCATTGCACCTGCCCAACGTGGCCACAGCACAGCTCCAAACCACGGAAAACAAAACGAATAACCAACAAACCTACTCTTATGCTACAACCCAGCTATGCCTGCCACCTCCCCGCGCTCTCCTCTTCCCTCGCTAGCTGGCATAAACCCGCCCAGCCAACCATCCTTTCTGAGACAGGCAGCTCCTCTTCTACACCTGCATCCCCAAATATTTCAGAAAACACATTTATATTAACTCTGGATTGCATCCCATAAAGATCTGGGGAGTTAAATATCGCACAACCATACACTTCCACTCCCAACTTTAAATCGATGCCAGCTCCTTAGTCCACTTAGCGAGAGCTCCCTGCCAAGAGGCATATGGTTTAGCAGTCCGGCAACGGCAACCCCCCATGCAGACCAATAATACACTGCAGTGCAACAAGAAAACACGTGCTTCGCACTGCCTCACTATCAACATTTGCTTAACATATTTTTTTCTCCCAGTAAATACCAGCTGTTGCAGCGGTGCCGAGAGGCAGCACTCAGATATCGAGCTGTCACACTACTAAAACCCCCTTCCTGTTTGTAAAATCACCTGCAGGAGCTGGGAAACCAAAAGAGGAGGTATTTGGGAGTCTGGTTATGAGCTGCAACAACGTTGGGTTTTATGCGGTTTCACGACCCTTAAAAACCCTTTAGATGGTCACAAATTAGATGCTTGCAGCAATTGAGGGCAATAATACAGTAAAAGCCATCAATCCATTTCTCTATTTTTTTAGAAGGAGTGATGGCCAAGGTAATTGCTTGAGTACTTTTCCCTCTCTCCTCCAAAACACAGGGCCACAGGTGAGTGGTGAGGAAGAGGGATGCAGACTGAGGAAGAGGGATGCAGACGTGTTCAAGAGGCCTGAATCCACAGCGTAAAGCCTAAAGGAAGCCACCAAGCTCCGCCAAGATTTAGAAAACATCTCATCTGTCCATGCAAGGCTGTTTCCCAAAACAAGCCTACTCCTGCTCTAAATAAAGCTTAGCCTAGAAAGACAGCACTGCCTAGTTGCCTAGGTGCAGGAGTCGGGAATTTGGGGGTTTAATCCAGCCTCTGCCACCAGCGGGTTACTCTTTGCTCTCTGGAGCAAAGTTTTCCCATGTTGGTGCAACGGGCATTGCTGTGTTCCCAGTATCCATGCGGCACAGAGCCCCAACCCATCAAGCGCTTGCAGAGAGCGAGGGAAAGCAAAGGATTAACCACGCACAACTCAACAAGGCAACTACCATCCCGCTTGCAAACAGCCTCTTTGCCCTTTAATCTCTAGGGATCTCTCACAGGCCTTTGCAAAAAATTAATTAAGGTAACGAGCGTACAGAAGCAAAACTGGAGGCAGAGTTATATGCCGCTTCCCCAGCATGATCTGCAGTACAGAGCTGAGGATGAAGCTCCATCCTCTTGATCGGCCGCAACAGCTGACCCCTGCAAAAAGGGGTTTTAATCAACACTGCCCCAGGTCTAACGGTGCCCGTTGCCGGAGAGAGAGACACGCAAACTAAGCAAACACGCTCTGCTGCACAAACGAACCTCCCGACCCGCCAGCCTGGAACAAAGCTCGCTCCCTCCATGGAGACGGCAGAGCAGCGGCATCGGGGATGGACATGTTTTACTCTGACATTTGAGGAGCAGGGCACGACCCCGACACAATCGGTTCCCCCCTCCCTGCCCAGCACATATGCCGGCATTTGTTACCGCTGCCCGCTGCTGGCGGGAGCATAACCCCTCGCTGCGGCGGCGAGGCGGACGTCACGCCGAACCTGTCCCTGCCAGCCGGGCGCTGAACTCCGGCCCCCCCCGTGAATAGGGCGATTCATCTGGAGCGGGCGTCTGCGTGAATTATCAGCCAGGAGGGTTGGCAGGGCCGGCTGGCCGAACTGAGAGCGATTGTGTCTCTGACACGCCGCCGAAGCCTCGCGGGGTCCGAGCCCCTCGCGTTCGCGCGTAAGCGGAGCCACGGCACGCCGAAGGACTGACGCTGCTGGAGAAGAAAGAGGAGACTCAGATTTCAGCGGAGTCCCGTCCCCCCCCGCTTCCGGCAATGACCTTTTATTCCTCCCCAGCAAATGGCAAAAACACCCCATCTCCCAGCAAAAGCCACGTGTATTGCAAGGAAGCCACCAGACGCCATAAGCTACGGTCCCCAGACGAGGTCCTTGGAAGCAGCGTGGCCAGACGGACACTGGAAAGCGCAGAGGCGAAGCGCTGCTGCTCGGCACCCAAGTTATTCCAAGAGAATTCCAAGAGATTCCAAGGTTACACCCAAGAGAGTTTTCGGCTCTGCGGCTCCTCCCGGAGCAGGAGAGCAGAGCGGGTCTCTTCCACTGGCTGGAGCTTTCTGAAAACAGCCCCCGGGCCACGCTGCCCACAGAGCTCATGAGGGCAGCCCGGCCAAAAGGCGGCTCCGAGACCCTCGTTAACCAGCGATGTCTATAATCATGGCTGCTCTGAGATGAGTAAAGCAGAACAAAAATGAACCTGCTGGATAAGTGTGTATTTTTAACCAAAAGGCCCCATTTTAATAGGTACCTGTATGTGCGCCATTATATTGTTGAAGTGTGTTTCCAGACCACAACTTGCCCCACTCCCAACCCAAAAAAAGCTTCAATTTTCACCATGTGCCTGCCTTGGCAAACTCAACTGAGCCCGCCAGGCAAGAGGAAGGTCTTTTTCTCCTTAGAGCAGCACATCCTTCACCTCTCGTAACGGCACTGGCTCTATGTGACTATCCGGGATGAGAAATCACGCATAGCAGTGAAGATTAATTTCTAATATAATCAGTTTAAATAAGCGGCGGGGAGACGTGCAGAAGCAGCACGCCAAAGGCACAGGGGTACGCAAACAGAGCCCTTCAGAAGTCTGATTCAAACACGCGTAGGAACGCTTTTTTTTTTCTTTTTTTAACAAAAAAGCTTTACTTTAATGGAGTTGAAGGTGGTTTTACAGCGTTTCAGACTCACGGACCCGCCGGGGACCCATCGGGGAACCCCTGCCTCCCCACAGCAGTGCCTGGGCACGGGGCAGCGAGCCCGGCTGCGGGGAGGTGGGAGAGCAAGGGGGGG
>VYZV01045927.1:1134-19689 GCA_013401275.1 Pandion haliaetus
GGGGCTTCCTCGGACACCCACCACCCCACACCCATCTCTCTCTCTCTCTCTGATTTATGGTCAAGAGTGTCAGCTTTTCATCCTGGGAAAGAATTCCTTTCTCCCAACTATTATTTTTAAATGGCACGGGAATCGAGTCCAAAAACACAGCCCGAAATGCGAGGCTCTATAATGAAGAGTTTACACTCAAACGCTGGAATAATGGCACGGAGCTGGGGGGGTTGGGGGGGTTTAGTTCTAGCCCAGTAATTAGCTAACAAGTTTGAGTCACGTTTTCCAAGTTCTCTGGTCTTTCTCGGTTCCTGCAAGTGCTAAGTCAGCGCAGGGGGTCAGGATGCATCAGTCACCTGTGGGACAGTGTACTCATTCCCATTGCACAGGCTGCCCAGCCCTGGAGGACCTCCCTGTTCTTAATTTATACAGTAGGTATCTGTTAAGCCCATAACGAACCCAACAAAATCACCGTGTCGTTGTGCATTTCCTGATTTGCTGAAAAATAAGTGTAGAAAAAAGCTGACTGAAGAAGGGCCTCCTTTTATCTCAACCTGCCAAGCTCAGGCCCTGACAGGCTGGGTGGAAGAAATGATCAGCCCGAAGAGGCCTTCCTGAGTGAGACGTTTCTCGTACCAAGCGTCAGTAACTCTCAGACACCCTGTCAAGACATACCTGCCAGTGCGAGGGTAGCCAGTCTGCCTGCAGCTCCACCTCTCCCACCTAAAAATTTTTCAAACATTAGTGCATCAGCCCCGGGGATGTATAAGCCAAGGTGAAGACCAGCCTACAAATGCTGTATCATCCAAACTAAATGGTCTCTGCTATCGAAAGATCAATATTCCTTTTTGCTCCTGGCTTGTTTTCCTGACAATGATCCATCTCTTACCAACATCACATAGTCATTGTTTTAATCTTTCCAAAGTGTATGCTCTTCCTCCGTCCTTTCTCTGACAGTCCCCCAACAGTCTTAAAACTGTTTTTATGTGTTTCATTTTCAAGCTTAGCTTTCCCTCATCGTGGCCTTTATTCTTTATTACTGTTTTCATGTAGGAGACACATGAAGAATGTTAAGGGCAACAGACAGCTGTTTGCTGGTGGTCTGCTAACATACAACATAGAGTCCAACACTGGTCTGCTCATACCCCCTCTCTTTTAGAAGTCCTAGGTTGACCTTCATGTTTAACAAGGGTAAAACTGCCCTACAAAGTCTGAGGCAAGTGTTTTCTAGCTTCTAAGTTGTGCTGAGCTCATTTCTTCAAGCTTAATGTTTATCTTATTTGAAAACTTTTTTTTAAGAATGAATAATTATTCTACATTTTCTGCTCTGGGCCACATTTTGGCTTTTGCCAAGATCTGCTCTTTCTACATTTTTTTTGATAAATATTTGCTCTGGACGCAGTTTTGTCTGGGCTGATAGTGCTAGAAGGAGTCAGAGTGCAGGCAGGTGCACTTGAAGCATCTCTCTGTTGGTTTTTCCTGTATTAGTTTTTTTGTTGTAGACAACCTCTGACCTCAGGGATCCCTGCTGTTTCCAGGCTGACCGTATTTTCTGCCATCCAAAACTGGAGGGTGGTTTTGTAATGTGCACAGCTAGTGTCTGCTAAGGGCGTGACCCAGCTGCCATTGAAGTCAACGGAAAGACTCCCATTGATTTCCATGTGTGTTGGATCGGGTCTGGAGTTGCGATCACAACTTCATTTCACTGTGGACAGTGAGTCATAAACTGAAGCCTTCAGAAGTTAGAAGCGAGGGGATTTATCCTGCCTTTTGAAAAATAACCTCTCCCCCACTTCGCTTTGACATTGGCAAGAGAAGGGTAATTAGGCCAAGGCAGTGACTGACTACAAAAGCAACAAGAAAAATAGTTCTGTCCTGGTCTCTAGGGAAATTTCAGTCTAAATTCTCAGGAATGGACACATTTTGCTCCTATCAGATGTAACTTACATGCAGCAATCAGGGTTGGCCAACAACCAAATTTTTATACAAAGCGTTTTCTGAAGCTTGCGAATGTGGACCTTAATCAGACACAGCCCTGTTTAAGTTACTTGACTGAGGTTAATCAGGGACACAAAGACCTGCCTGTGTGCAATGGCTTCCAGGCTCATAACCACAGGAAAACCTGAAACTTTCAGTTTTTATTGTAGATATATGTTTCAAATTTATGTAATTTGCTGTGTGGCATTTTCATACCTACATCAACCCAATGTTTTAAGTAAACTCCTGAAAAGTAACCCTAAGGTAAATATCCCGTCGTCGCTTTGTTAACATCACTTCTTTGCTCACCAGTCATTGCGAGAGCACCCGAGATGCAGCGACTGTGTTGGTAAAGGCTGCCCGCTCCCCATCGGCCCGCTGCGGTGTTGTCACCTGCCGCCTGAGCACACACCTTGCTCGCTGTACAACTGCGTGCAGCCGGTTCATTAAAGCAGTCCTTGATGGTTGTTTCAGCCAGCTCGTTGGGTGGGTGTTTCTCTGGGTCATACTGTCGGCTGCCTGCGTTCCAGCTTAGAGTGTAAAAACTACCAATAGTGATCCCGGGCTGAGCTGTTTAGAGGAGAACCCGTTCCAGTTGGATTCATTACTAAACTTTCTTTTTCACGTCTTTTACAGCACCAGCCTTAGCTACACTCTGCATCTTATGTTTTCTGCAGTGTGCCTTGCCCCACTGCCTCTTTCCCCTTCAGGATCAAAAGTTTGGGGATAGACAAGGAGGGCAGGGACAGACTTCTCTTGGTTTCGTGTAGCACTCAGCTGAATACCAGGTGTAGAGAAAAGAAAACAAACCAGAGGTTTTTATTGAGTAGATTGTGCCATTTCCCATTTGGAAGAGGTCATGCCAGTAGGATTATTACATGATGTGAAAGGAGAGCACTTGAAATGGTTCCCTAGAGCTCTTGAGGCAGAGCTGTGTCACACTACCTGTTAAACACAGGACATGTTTTTTAACCCTTTATTGCCTACTACATGGAGTTACTTCCTTTTGTGCTCTCTGTATGTTAATCCTTGTTCAACCCTCTGCTGACCACCATCGCAGGACACTTCATAAAACGGGGAACAGTCGTCAACACGGTTTTGCTGTTGGGGCAAAAGTGTTTCACTTTAAGGTAACATCTACCTGTTCAGATTTGAATATGACATCACCGCAAAATGGTGAGAAATCCTGGCACTACACAGGTCTAAACCAAAAATCCTACTGACTGCATTGTGGCGAGAACTCCATGTGTCCTGCGTCACCTTTCATTTTCTCGGAGAAACAGAGCAAGAAGTGTACTGCCATGCACTGCTGAAGCCACTCAGCAGGTGTTAGTGCTCAGTTATGAAGGAAGAAAAGCATGAAGTGAGGTGCAGAGCAGAAATCACACAGGTGGTGCTTGAGGGCTGGGGTGTTACTTGCCACATGCCATATTTATAGAGTTTCACCCTTCTCTTCCATACTATTTTTCACAGAGTGATGAGGCCCTATGTTCAGTTTGTCCTATGGGAAATGTGATGGTGGGGAGAAAAAAAAAAAATTCCATGTGGTCAGAAAAGTCAGTACGAGGAAGAAAATTCATTTTTCTCTTCTATGAGCGTATTTTCACTGTAACCTCCATGGGCTGTTGTACAGTGTGCAGTGCATGGGGATGTCTATGTATTTGAGACTGCTCAGGGTATTGTCTTTACAACCGTAACTGCAGAGCAGAAAACCAACCTGGAGATACTATATCAGTGTTCATTTAAAAACAGAACTGCACGTTGGTAATTTCTTTAGTTTCAATTGTATTTGCAAAAGACAGGCACAGTTATGGGCAGGATTAACTCCTTTGCTTGGCAACAAAAAACTGCTGGTACAACAGAGGAGCAACAAAGCTGTATTTAGAGAAATAATGTCTGTTATTCCAGCAGGCTGTTTGCATGCATGTGTCAATCCCTGTCCTTGACTGAAGAGAAGCAGTGTATGGTCAGGTGCAAATGTAACAGCATTCATCTGGAGAAGAGGTGATGACTTTTACAGAGTGTGGGCACGCGTGTCTGACTTATCTCAACTACTTCTTAGTTGTTTTAGGATGTGTGATTGTAAAGGAAAAAACAGCGGTGTCTGACCTATTAAAATCATATAATCCATCCGTTCTGTGGTCATTATGGTGACTCAACAGGCTAAGTATTGAGCTACCCTGAGTGACTGCAAATTTGTTTCCCAGACTTGGTTTTGGGAGTGGTTTCTGCAGCTTAATGTTTAGGGGAATGAACGATGGTCATGGGTAAAATTTTCAGAATTGGCCAAGTTACTCGGGAACCCAAGCCCCATTTTTTAAGATTATGTAGAGTGTGCAGACTTCTGAGACCCTTAATTTGCAGCGAAACATAGAATTGAGTTTTCAGCGAAGCATAGAATTGAATTTTCAGCAGTTTCTCAAAATCTAACGTGAGTTCTTGGGATCTAAAATGCTTCATAAGCTGCTGTGTATGTAAGTCACTTTTGAGAATAAGAATGAAGGGAAGGTACTCAAACCTGCTGCATTTACTTTCCTCCCATAAGTACCAAGTTCTTTCAGGTGTCTGCTGCTGGTAATGACTGAGTTTGGAAAGGTGGCACTGGAAAGCTGCTGTGATGGATGGGGGCGGGCAGTCAGATGCTAGGCAATAGCCTGAAGCATGCAGCAGTTTTTCTAGTGAGAGTTGTGTGTCTTTGGGGTACAGAGGGTTGGCTGTACAAGCCTCAACTTCTGCGTTTCCATCATAAGCTGATCTACGAGTCGGTTTACGGAGTCCCTCAGTGACGCTCTTTGCCAAGGCGGCTGGTTCCTTGGAGAAGGGCACTGTACAAGGAGGGAGCCGTGGTCCATGAGGGCAGCGTGGAGGAGCATCTCATCTCATCTGGACTGTTCATTCTGTTTGTTTCTGCCTATCAGAGGCAATACCCGTTTCCCTTACCAAGTTCTTGATCTTCTTGGAGGTCAGACAGGCTGTACTGCTCAGGGAGGCAGTGAGGTTAATTGCCTTCGTTGTTACAAGTGAGCTGGGTGGGTAGAGATGAAAACACTGCTCAGGGGAGGTGGTTGAAAGTCTTCAACCATTGAGCTGCAGCGCTAACAAGCAAGTGGACTCTATTAGAGGAAGCTGGGAACTGTTGGCTTAGCAATGCTTTTGCTGTCTCATGTTTTATGCCTTTGGTAACTTCCTTGTACAGCAGCATCTTTGTCAGAGTTGGGGGGTGGGGGAAAGATAACTGTACATGAATAAAGCAGATCCATTGCTTTGAGATGCCATATTTTTGTTTAGTGTAGTGTTCTCATAACCCTTCTTTATGCTAAGTACTCTGGAGCCATTTCATACGCTACCGAAATACAGCACCCCCCCAAACTGCAAAAAAATAAACTGGCTCTTAAGGTTGAAAGAGCAGGATCCACAAAACCCTTTAAAGCTAGAGAGAACATGTAGCTAAACAGTGTCCGGTGACCCCAAACTGATAATTTGCTGGAGTGCTGGTTGGTGAGCTTAGAAACCGCTGTCAGGCACTCAATGGGGTCATTACTATCACATCAGTTATAGATATTGTTGACTGGATGTTCTTAAAAAATAGAGGTTCTCATCAAGAAGTTTTGTTTTTCTAAAAAACATTGTTAAATGATAGCCACTGGCACCATATTGCTGTTCATACTAGTGGATGTTGGCTTAAGCCTTTTATCCGTCTGAACACTTTAAAGTTAGGGGAATGCTTCCACCCTCTTATCATCTCTTCCTTGGCTGTTTTGAACTCTTTGGAATAACATGTGTTTGCACTGAAACTTACGGCTTGTTTTGTACTATTGGATATTGCAGTAAAAACTTAAAGCAAAACCAGGATGGCACTGAAGATATGATATGCCTACATTTCTGTAATTCTGATCAGAGGACCAGTGTTTTCACAAGATAAATCACTGTCATTTTTATTCAGGGCTTTTTTTACTCTTTTTTTTTTTTTTTTTTTTANGATGAATAGAGAGAGATTCAAATTCATAATTTGTTCTGTGCTCGCAGACAGCACGCAGACAGTCAATGGTGACGTGACTGCACAGCTAAACAAACACGATGAAAGAAATCTTTATATTCATGATCTTAATTTGGGCTTCATTCAGCTTGAGGCCTGATGTAATTCACATGGCACAACTGGCAACATCACACCTATTCTCACAGGACCAAATGCCATTTGTCTGAAAAAGTATCTCCTCTGAAGGATAAACCATAATCTTCTAATTTAGGGCTGATCTCGCACTGCTGTGAGCTGAGAAAAAAACTGACTGTACATTGCTTACAGAGAAATCTGGGGGATAAAAGCATCCAAAGGACACTATACCAGTTGTTGCATTAGTCCTTCCATTGTAATCTGTTTAAGTTAAGGCTCCAGGTCTCCTTAATGTAAAAGGGCCAGTAATTTAAAACAGTTTTAGGTATTCAAGAGTGCGTTTACTGAAATACCCCCAGAAATTTGTTCACACGGTTAGTGTATTCACTATAACTCTCTAGAATCTTTCCTATCTGTAGGCTCTCCGTATCTTCCCATCCCAGTTTGGTTCACTGCAATTACAGTGCACAACACAATCGGGTGGTTTAGGGCAGCGACTCTTCCCAATGACGCGTATCCATCAGTACCCTGTTGAGGCTGTAGCTGTCCCTGGGCTGAGTGGTGGGTATGTGCCAGGGCTTCCTTTGTTGCAGGGTGAGGGAATATGCTCCAGTATTGTCCCAGCAGCTGGGGAGCGGCTGTGGCATGTTCCCAGGAACAGGATTTAGCAGGTACTACTGCGTCCTGGAATTTGGAGAGAGCTAAGACGAGGGGACGCACTGAATTGTTCAGTCCGATGGTTTATCTTCCTCATGCAGTCCAGCTGTATTTTCCTTGATATGCCAGAAAGGGTTTTGAATATGAAGGCTGCACATGAGCATACTGAAAACCTGAAGAGTTTGGGTTAACGAACAAAAGATTTTTCCCTTACTTTTTGCTTACTTTTGTAACTCAGGGCTGCAAACTTAATGAAGTCAACGAGAATTTTGCCTTTGGCGCAAGGATCTCATCCCAGGACTTTATGTTAGATGCTCATTTGTAACATATGTGGGAGGTATGTACAAGAAATACATTTCTCCGTTTCCAATTCAAACTCAGCCTCAATTCCTGAGGTTGGTCCGCACTGCCAAAACTGAAACCATCATTCAGCCTCTAGCCTTATTGATGACAGCAATGGTAGAACTGTGGTGGACAGCTTTTAATATTGTCTCATCTGAGTGGAATTGGAAGATGTAGTGATAAAACCTGTGCCTCTGAATCCGGTCCACACCCTGCCTCTGCCAGCACTTCCAAGGATGAATTTTGGTAGGCAATTGCCAGTTAGAGGAGAGGAAGTGTTCAGGGCAGGAGGCAGGATGTTTCAATTTTTGGAACACAAAACTTTTTTTTTAACCTTCCCTGCATTTCATTTTGCAGTCCATTTGTTCAGTAACGTACTTAATTTTAGTGCTACTGCTGTTCATTGGTTAATATTGCTATTGATTTGTTCATGTGACAAGAGAATTTATGTATAAGTTTATTACTTTGTAGTTCAGAGGATGCTCTTCTTGTGCTTTTTCCTGTCAGAGGTTATCCTGCTCTGAAAGTTCTCTTCTCCAGCTAGAGAACTGACTTCTTTTGCATATCAAGAGGCTTGTCCATTTATTAACTGCCTGAGACGGGTTTTCAACAGGATGACATTCTCATAGACAAGTGAAGTCAGTGAAATGGTACTAATTTATGCCTTCATCTATATGCCAGGTCATTAGCTGATGCAGAGTTGAAAGGTAGGGTTCAACTATCCTCCCGTCCTCTCCATTTTGCTATGAACTGATGGCTAAACTTGACACGATTAGGTGTTTCAATCCAGGAAAGGACCGTGGCATAGCAAATAATACTGTTATTCAGAAAAAGCATAAATACACTTCTCTGTCACATAGCATGGGAGAGGTTAAAGGAGCTTTGGGAAAGAAGAATGCTTGCCACAGTGGCCAGGTGTCATGAAGAGGTAAGAGTAGGAGCAAGAGGCATGTAAATAAATGTGTAAGATTAAAAACTGATGCAGTCTTAGGAATGGGCTGTTGACAATTCAGGGATGAACACAGTAGAAAATAGGACAGGGTTTTCTTCTCAAGTCAGGATTTAGGCATCAGATCTGTGCAAGGACTGGAGGAAAGAGTCTTTTCCCGTGCCTGTCATGCTAGGGCTGCTTTCTGGAGAAACAGACTTGTGGCCATCTGGCCAGTGACTTTCGGGCTGTGGATCTTTGTAGCTGCAGCAGCAGCAGTCAAACTCCTGATCCTCATGGTGGCCAACTTCATCCCTATCTTCAGACTACCTTCAGCTTGGCCTTCCCTGTAGATATGCAAGGAATTGCATGCTCAGCAACTTGCCAAGTTCTCTCTCTCAAAGTGTTTTTACCCGTTGCTCTTCTTAACTCAAAGGGGAAATTATTTTCCCCTCCAAAGTGTTTTTAAGGCATGGTATAGTGTCTGGCGTGCTGGGGAAGGGGTGATGTCTGGGTGGAACAGGGCCACCTTGTGCAATATTTTGGCTCTTCCAGAATAAGGAGCATTATGCCCTCCATGGCGTTGCATAACCTGAAGGTACCACTGGCCAGTGAAACTTTTCCTCACCTCTGCCAAGCAGACCTGTTCCTTCATCTGTTTTTGTTTACCGCTTCACTTTTATGGCCCTGGGGGAGATGTGTGTATGTTGACAAGAGATCTTAGATTCCACAGGGAAACCGTGTCCTCCCAAGGCTCCGGAGGACGGCTTTTTGCCTATATCATGGTCACTCTCTGATACCTGAGAGTCACAGGTCAAAGACAGGATTTTTCTGCCAAGAGTTTGTTCCCATGCATGAAAGTACAGAAGGCTCAACATGCGAGACAGTCCTTGTTTTCAGTAATGTATTAATTTCCGGAGTTGGTACCTTTTTCACTTTCATACCCAGGAGTAAATTAGGGGTTTCCAACAGCAGTGTAACTGTCCTTCTCCAAAACCTAATTTATGACAGGTGGTAGTAAGAAAGAAAGAAGCACTTGTTTTCATCTGAACTTGTACATTTTTTAATCTTTTATAAATACAGATCCTCGACAAACATTTATCTGAGAATCAATTTAATCATTCTTTTGAAGGCTGTGTGCACATATTTGGCTTTATGTCCCATTTGGTTATTAAAAGATGCTTCCCTTGTACCATGAAAAGTGAATAAGGTAAGAGTAATTTTTGCAATTCTTGCTTTTGCTCTGAGAATTTTATTAGCAACATTCTTACAGTCAGTAGGGCTGTTCCTGTAACTTAGCAATGAGCGCATTTTTGCTTTTTCAGATTTTGTTTTCAGATTTTCCCGATTTTCAGAATTTCTGGCATCAGAACATGAATTGGCAGGCATTTTCTTCTTGTACAGTGATCACACTGTAGTTATTACAATTTTTCAGTCTTTGGCTACCAAGATTTCATATGTCTTGGGAGCTGCTTAGCTATTCAGTCCATGAAAGCCTATTTTATCCCTTTCATTACTTATGAAATTTACCCTCTAATTCTGGCATCATCCAGACTATATTTTGCGGGCCAAATCCATCCCAGAGGGAACTTCCATCCAGACTTCTGCCTTTCCCTGCTGAATAGCTCCTTGTTGCTTTAATAATTGTCTGACACATGGATCCCCCTGCGTTGCTGCCCCTGTCCCCCTGTCGGAGGAGCAGAAGGGACTGGATGCATAGGTTGGAAATTACCCCAGTCAGTCACCCCTGTTGGATTGAAGGATGGATGAAGGTCAGAGGCATGCACTGCCATATTCGAAGAGTAATGGAAAAGTCACCGGTAATACGTGCAGATGCCACACTGCATCTGTATAGCTTACTTCTTTTGCATTTAAAACAATGCAGGATTGAGTGATCTTGGGACATTATTAATTTCTTGTCTGACAAAAAAGCCCTGTAAGATTTTGGCAGCTAAGAAGATTTGGATTATCAGATATCCTTGGTAGACACCAAATTATTCTAAAACTGGAGCGCTGCATTTTTTTGTAAATCAAAAAAAGAACATGTTTCAAAACTTAGTAGAAATAAGCATAGAACTGTGTATCTAATTCAACCCAAATGTCCTCAAAGGGCCATCTAAAAGCTACAGGTATAAAAGCACATAAAGTTTCTGGAATTCTGGAAGAGTAGTAAAAATCTTGACTGCTGCCTTCTCTTGGATCTTAGAAGGCTGAAACTGTTTTGCTCTAGCTCCTCCCTACATTATAAACAAAAGCAATCTCTTAACTGCTGTTGAAATTGTCTTTTAATATGAAATATCCAAGAAGTGACTTATCCTTAGGTTCACTAAACTCATTTGCCCTTCTGAAATGGAAGGTAATATTGCATACTTAGTGGATATCTTATTTTCTACATGTATTATTTATCCTGAGGACAGTTCTTAATGAAATGTGATATTGTGACTGATAGCAAAACAATGCAGAAGACAAAAATTACCACATGTATTGCAACATCCCATATTAAGGTTACTTACGATGAACCTTGTTTCTTTACTCCTTTTAAAAAAATAACATTATAATAATGCCCTGCTATTTACCTTTTGGTCAGTTGAATAGTTCACAAGTAGTTCATTCCAAAAATGGCTTCACTGACCCTTGTTGATTGACTTCTTGTGCAGTAACTAGCTCTTCAGAATCTGCTTCTTTATAGCTATTGCCAAATATTATTTCATATTTTTGAGTGCATGTTCAAAACACAGTGTCAACTGCTTTACTGGAGTAAGCAGGAAAGCAGGAAAAGTTTTATGACATCTGTAACTAATATCCCAGGTTGTCTATTGGGAACAAACTGTTTTCTAATAGATTTGGTTTTTTTAAGAGCAAACTTTTTCTTAAGGCTTTAATGGGGTGAGAAAAAAAAGCCCCCCCAAAACACCTCCACAAAATGGTGCCACTTACCAGCAGGTTAAAGAACAAAAACCTCTGCCTTTGTTCTGCTCTGTTCTTCTTCTGAGCTTGGGACCAGCTGCACAAAAAAAAAGAGGGGTGTAAGATAGCAATGAAGACAACCGCTTACAAGACTTTCCACCGAGGTTTCAGTCTCTGATGTTGCCCATCCATTTCTCTGTCAGGTCTGGTACTTTCACACTTAGCAAGCCTTACCTGCTGTCCTCCTGTCCATTTTCTGTGGGAATTCATGGTGAGGTTGCTGCTTCATCTGAAAATCAGATGGCTCAGTAGATAAGAGGGTTCCTAAAAATGTGGTGTCCTTGGCATTTGCCGTTTATTTTGGTCAAACCCTACACAGGAAAGCTGGTGTGAGACCTGTGTCATGTTTAGCTGCTGAACAGCTGGGAATTTCTCCTTAAGTAGTCTGCCTGCATGGAAACCTGCTGTTTGTACGGATACCTGTTGTTTCAGAAATTAATGTTTCTGAGGGGGAATGGTCGGACTTTCCCCAAAATTTTCCAAGGGCGGTTTTGTGCATGGCAGTGCTAAAGGCTTTTACACACTCATATGGAGCACAGTCAATGCAGTGAATGCAGCAAAGAAAGATCTCATTTTTCATTCTTTCAGTATCTCCTATTACCATTTGCAACTGTGGTTTTATCATATTCAGATACTTTTCTTGCCAGGAAACTTACGATTCTGCCATACTTTTAGGCAGCCAGCACTGGAAAGTTTACTCATGCTATGCAGTTATGGTAATTCTCAGAGGATGTTTATTATTTGGAAAGCAGAGGATGCTTACACGATGAGGAATTCTTACTACAATTAGTTCCCAAATTAATGTATCACTATTTAATTATACCCAGATTTGTTGGCCTGCATTTTCTGTACAAGAAATAAATTTCTTTTTTCTTATCTGTGGTGGCAGCTGGGGATTTGGATGCCTCCTTGTATCACTTTAAATACCTGTGCACAAAACCACACATGGATTTGCAAAGTCAGACTGGGTTGTTACCCTACCTGTTCCAGAAAAGAATGAAAGGGACAAACTTGGATAATGTGCTTGATAAAGTGTGAAGGTGTGGCATATCCTGTACTTTTTTATAGAGGGAGAAAAAGAATTAGGGAGAGTAAATGGCGATAAAGGTGTGAGTATGGAGATTTCCCTTGCATTTTGTTTATTCTCTTGTTATTGAAGACTGTAAGGGACCATGTAACTGTCTCAACATAGCAGAAGATGAAAGACTTGCTATTTTTTTAATTTATCTTCTGGTCTGCCTGTCTCCAAAACCAAATGTAGGCATGTAGGTATTGATTCTCAATACATGTATTATGTATTCTTTGTTTAGTGACATATTTATCTTAATTTTTTATTAGTTGCGTTGCCTGTAAGAGTAGGTGATTTCACAACATGCATACATCATAGACAGGTAATTTTAAGTTCCTAAATCCTTATGTAAGTAATCTAGTCTTCTGAAGTAGAAAACAGTTGGCCATCAGAGATGGAGGCTGAATTGGGTATAATTCAGATTCGTTCAGGGTACGCAGTCTGTCACATCGGTTGTGCTAATACAGTCAAGCCAGGTCAAAGGGATGTAGAGTCTGGCACAGAGGCACGAGTTGCCGGTTGAGGCATCGCCAAATGTAGGTACCACAGCAGCTTAGTTGGAGTCCGGTAAAGGGATCCATGGTGGGTCAAGTGGGATCTCCTCTTTTACTCTGTTTTGGAAGTCTAACACACGTCTGAAACACAGTTTGGTTCTCCAGATTTCCTTCCTCTGAAAGAATGGAAAAATTCACTTACAAAGCTTGTATTACGTCTCTGCAGGATATGTATTGTAACTGGGATGCTTATATACTGTAGCCATAGTAACTATAAACATTGTTCAGGGTGTTCAGTGTCCTTTGGAATATTTTTTTTAAATGTGGAAGTGTTCTTTAAATATCCAAGATTCTCCTCCACGTTGGGCTTAATGAACTATCTGCTGTTTGCAATTGCTGCCCCCATTTATAATCAGCCTGGTCTTCATAATTCATTCCCCACTCCCACCCCCACCCATATTTGCATGCAGTTTCAGGCTGTAAAAATCCATAGATCATTTTTGTGGTTTTTAAAATGTCTCTTAAAATATTATGAAAAGAGGGAAAACATCCCATCATTACAATATGCGTATGATGTGTGCTGGGAGATTATATAGTGTATGAACAAGCATCAAAGATAAAGACAAAAATCTGCTTAAATCGTTAGCCCGCACTGTTTATACTGAAGCAGCGTAGGTGGAAATTAAGCTTTGTTAGAGCTGATCATAGCAGCCTCCAGCTACAATGCGCCTTGAGATACACCTGCTGTGTAGAGGGCTGGGGCAGGCAGTGGCAACATGGGGCTCGGTTGGCACAGAAAGTTTTTTCTGTCCTCTGTTCCTCTGGTTGCTTCAGCAGCAAGCCCACTGATCCTGCTGCAGGGTAGCTGGCTCTGCTGGGAAGGGCTGACCCGTGCCGCTGGGAACACTGTCAGGAGTAGCACAGCAGCACATCGCTGGCCAGAGAACCTCCTGCCCAAAGCTTGGCAGCACTAGTAAACAGTTTGCTGGAGGAGGTGGACCATATTGTCACAACCACCGTGTTATAAAATAGCCTTTGCTTGCTGCCCTGTAAAGCTTTAAGGCTGGGATGGATTTCCAGGGTGAGAAAAGTGATACATCACACAGGTCTCCTCTTAGGACTTGCTCAAGTCTTTGGGCATACCTCTACCAGATGCTTTCTGTAAGAAGAGGTGAGCAGCAGCTGAATCACTGTCTTGGCCAGACTGAGTTTCCTCTGCAGTTTTTGCTTCTTACCAGCTCCCTCCATCAGAAATTGCTTTCCTGTTCCCTGAATGAGTCCAACTACAGGGTTAACGCAATGCAGAGAACCTGGGAGAGCAAGTACCCCAAGAGATACAGCAGACCAGAAAACAAATGGATAAATGAAAATGCTGCAAAGATTTCTCACAAGCTAATTCATTTTTCTGAGTTTCCATACTCTCAGAGCTGTAGGATTTTTGTCAAGTTAGCTGTAGCAAATGACTACATAAAAAAGGCCCCAAAGAGGGGGTTTCATGACAAAAAGATGGTTCAAATAATTTAAGTGTTTGTAGTTAAGGATATAAAGATATTAATTACTTTGCCTAAAAACAAAGCCCAAACGCTGTGAAGAGAACAAGAAATATCACAAAGCCAGAATACTCACAAGTCAGCTTAAACTTGTGGAAATACATTTTGGGGAGTCAAGAGTGCATAAAACATGTCATGTTTGCCTTCCAACGTCTCCTCAGATTGCCCATTTGAGATAAGTTGATAGCTGTGTTAGGTTTTAAACATTTTTCAGCTTCTTTTTTCTTCTAAATGGAACAGTTAATAAACACCTGATGTAACATCTGTAAAAATCAGTGAAATTTTTCTGGCTGATTTCACAGGGCTTCGGGTCAGGTTAATGTATAATTTTGGAGAAGGAGTTATACAGCCAGGTTTATCTCTAATTACATAGCTGGTAGATGGAAATAGTAAACAGCAGCAGTTACACAAGGATCTGCTGTTACGATGTGGAAAGAACAATTGTCTCTTGACAGCCAGGGGAAACATGAGAGATGGGAGGGAAAATCTGATGGGCAGAAAAGTGATTTCTGCTGATGCACTTCTCTGGGGAGAGAAGTCAGGAGTTTTTTTGTGCAGAAGAAAAAAAGCGTCTAGTAATGTTGGGCACCTCAATTTTGCAATGGTTACATTGACACACTGAATTTTAGAAAATACTGAATACCGTCCCTCTGAAAATTTGTCCTTTTCAAGAATCTTCATGTTGAACATCCAAAATAGGAAGCTGTTCAAAATCACTGGTCAGTTTTGAAAATTTTGCCCATTAAATGTATAAAATACCGCAAATGGAAACAGCAAAAAACTACAATATGTAAATATGAGACACTGTGTAAGTTTTAGATAATTATAAAGTCATTTGTGCTTTAAAAACAAGAGTTATTTTCATATTTGTTGTGGTTATAGGAATGGTAAAGAAAAATAATTTTGGCATGTAAAAAGTTCAGAATTCATATTAATTAAGAAAAGCTCAAAGAAAACTGTGGCTCCCTGGCAATGTATGTATGACACTGGGCTCTGTGTCAGGAAAACACCCCCAAATTAGGTAGGCATACCTGTTTGCTAAAGACTTCAGTCTGTATTTGTGTCAGATGCTAAATGGTAAAGCTATTTCTGTCATGTTTTAAGCAGCATGGGTAGTCTAAACATGTTCAATAGGTCTAGTGACCTTTTCCTGAGTAATGGAAAACTTTCAGCTGTGCCAGTACAGTATATTTATACCACTATTATTTACAGGTCTTGCCCTCCTTGCTACTGCTTCTTAGAACTGTCCTTGAAAGAAAAATAAATGTGTCAGGTTTTTAATACAATTAAAAGGGCTATAAACATTCTTAAAAATAGAAATGTATTTTTAGCCATGCTTACTTTAGCTGATTGCTATGTCTTCAGCAACTGTTGTTTCTGTGATGGACTAACAGATAATCTGTGAAATGGTTCCGCATCAAATACACCGATGTGTACCCTAAAGCAAGTACTCAATAATTTGAGGAGAAAGGTTTTGAAATTCTTATTCATCTATTACTTATTTATGTATTTGCAGCCCAGCTGATTTTTAAGGACATACTGAGGTCTGCCAGTTTCTTGTGATGCATCACATATATTGTTTACGGAGGATTCCTGCAAGCAGTGTACATGTGGTGATTGCTGAAAGTTCCCCACAAAAGGCAGAGAAGTTGTGGGTTACTGGAGAGTTGTAAAAGCAAAAAGCACAATAACTCTATGGAGGACCAAAAAAACCCAGTTTTGTGAAGAGCAATTTTAACGGCTAGTTCGACCTTTTAATTATTCCCTTTGGATGCTGAGCATGTATCCATTGAATCCTATCTCCCCAGTCCTGATTTTAGACAGTATTTTTCTTTTAACTCATTCAGGCACTGAAAACAATGTCATGGTGTGATTAGGGTTAACTTAAAAGTGAACAGAGCTGAGGATCATCAGTGCAGAGGAGATGGCACCATCCCTCAAATCCCCAGGCTCCCCGTGTGAAATAAGATGGAGGCTGAGCCCTCCACTGAGGCTCCTCAGAGAGGATGCAGAGGTGCCACCATTGCTTTTGAGAGGTCTCAGACAGCGATCCCCAAAGGTTGTTCAGCACCTTTGGGCAGGTAGCAGTGTCAAGGATCCAAGTCATAGAACTGATAATGTCAGGACTAACTAAGCTTGTCTGTTGCCAGAAGAGATGAGCAGCCATTGATATTCTCTAATCACCTATGTGTAAGACTGGGAAGGTCTCCAAGTCACCGTATAACCTGTTCCTCCATCCTGGAGAAGCAAAGCTTCATTTGGGATGTCTCTGACCCCTGGTTTTTTTACCAGTACTTGTAAAAGCTGGAATGTAAGAAGACACACAGAGACGTTTTCAGAGTGTCTCATAAATAAACCCTCCTTGCTTAAAGTGATGCTGTTTTCTTCCAATGATATCTTCTGGTAACATGGAGAAAAACTGGTATTCTTTCTTAGATTTTTATATACTGGACAGCTTATCATGTGTCCTACCTCAGTCTTCCTTTTGTAGACTAAACATGCTTAGTTTCTTCATAGGTCCTGTTTCTTAAACATCACACCATTCTTGCTGTTCTCTGAACTACATCCCATCTGTTTCGTTACGTGTGGCATCCAAAACCAGGAACAGCATTACCACTCTGACCTCATCAGGGCGAAGCAAACAGAATAAATTACCTCCCTAATTGACCCAGAACTGTAAACTTGCCTTTCTAAATCATTACTGTGTACTGTACCACGTGTTCAAAATGCCATTTGCTTTATAACCATGGGGCAATTAATGTCCGTCGCAAATGATATGTTTTCTCTTACACAGACTTTCCCGTAATTCTTCTATTTTGCACACTTTCAGTCAGCTCCACCTGGACTTTTAATGCACCAATGCTTTGTATTTGAATCCAGTCACTAATTTATGCACTCAACAAACAATATTACTTTTGATTGATAGGTGCTGAAGGAAGAAGAAAAACACCTGCAAAAAGACTTCTGGATGAAATGAATAAGTTATTTTTACCTTGGAGGTGGGGAGGGAGAACGAAGTGCAGTGCCAGGACTTCAGGTTGCATTTATTTCCAGAGAACTGAATCTCCATCTTTCACAAAGTTTATTTAAAAATAAGCTCTACTCAGATCTTTGGATAAAGATGTTAGAAAGTTAAAGTGTACTTAGCTTTCAAACTGTGTTGTCTGATTATCCTAGCTGGCCTGACTTCCAAACTCCCTTGAAAACAGACCTAGTATTTTTTATTTTTTATTTTTTATATTGGACAGATATCTGAAAGACCTGAATCATCCCTCTTAAGGAAATCAGTGCAGATGGAAGGTGGAAATCATTACATCTTGGGGCAGTAATCTGGTACAAGCACATACCCTCACAAATTTTTCCAGGGAATATTCCGTTGTGAAAGAAAAGTTTGCTCTATCAGAACAGGGCCTACTCCCCATCTGTTCCAAAGGGCAATCTGTTCCTCGGACTTCTCTGTGACTACTTTTTATACAGGAATGCATACTGAAAAACAACTAACTGGCCAAGTATATGTGTGATGGGATTTACAATCTCAATGAAGAGCAATGTAGTACCTGTTCATGGTATCTGAAGATCCTTCTCTGCTTGTACACAGAAGTTAAGATGTGTAAGAACCTGCAGTGCCCAGTCCTAGCTGAAAAATTGGTGTTTATTTTTTATTACTCTTTTATTCCTAAGTAAGCATCTGGAAAAGGGAGATTGTTTAAGTTTAGTTATTTGTGATTAGGGACCTCATTCTGCTATGCCTTTCTGATGTGTAAAATAGATATTACCATATTGGGGCCAATAAATCCAATTTAATATCCTGTCTCTGACCCTGATTCAGAGAAAGGTATGAAAACTCCAGATAAACCTGACAATTAGAATCAGAGAATCAGAGAATCATTTAGGTCGGAAAAGACCTTTAAGATCAAGTCCAACTGTTAATGTAGCACTGCCAAGTCCACCAATAAACCATATCCCTAAGCACCACATCTACACATCTTTTAAATACCTCCAGGGATGGTGACTCAACCACTTCCTTGGGTAGCCTTTTCCAATACTTGATAACCCTTTTGGTGAATAAATTTTTTCTAATATCCAACCTAAACCTCCCCTGGCACAACTTGAGGCCATTTCCTCTTGTCCTATCACTTGTTACTTGGGAGAAGAGACTGACCCCCACCTGGCTACAACCTTCTTTCAGGCAGTTGTAGAGAGCGATAAGGTCTCCCCTCAACCTCCTTTCCTCCAGGCTAAACAACCCCAGTTCCCTCAGCTGCTCCTCATAAGACTTGTGCTCCAGGCCCCCACCAGCTTCGTTGCTCTTTTTTGGATGCACTCTAGCACCTTAATGTCTTTCTTGTAGTGAGAGGCCCAAAACTGAACACAGTTCTCAAGGTGCGGCCTCACCAGTGCCGAGTACAGGGGGACCATCACTTCCCTGCTCCTGCTGGCCACACTGTTTCTGATACAGGCCAGGATGC
>VYZV01045930.1:276-12490 GCA_013401275.1 Pandion haliaetus
CCTCCTGCTTCAAGGCAAAACCTCCTGCATCTAAACTATTCCTGGTACGCGCTTTGTCTAAACTGCTTTTAAAAAAGCTTCAAATACTGACTTCACAGCTCCCCTGAAATTACCATTACGGGCAGAAACCTCTCCTAACATTTTAGATAAAAATTTGCTTTGCTTCATTTCAGGCCCATTACTTACTTACCGTTTCAATCACAGTGGATATGGAGAGCCATTTACTCCCTTCCCATTTGAGAAACTTTTATCTGAAGAACGTTACTGTGCCTCTCAGACCCCTCTTTTCCAAACCAGAGTGCCACACACTTTCAGTTCCTCCACTCACTGCCCATCCTTGAGACCTTCAGCCATCGTTATTGCTGCACTTAGGACTTTCTCCAATTAACCTACATCTTCCTTGAATGTGGTGTCACAAAATGGACTTGATACTCCAGCTGAAGCCCAAACAAAAGATTTGTTTCAAGTGCCTTGCACACAGCACCCTTCCTTATAAAGATCAGTACAAATTTCATTGCCAACAATGTCATACTGCTACAAAAAAAATTAACAAGTGGCTTGCAGTCAATTCATGAGGAAACATCAAGCCTCTCTGCAGAACTGTTATCCATACAGTCATTTCTCCTATTCCTGCTGTTAATTACAACTATTTATTGTAGGACTTTGCAATTGTCTGGAAGAGAAATGGGTTCAGCTACAACATATCCCCAATTTGCTAAGAATATTCCTCGTTCTAATCCTGTTTCCCAACATACCTTCCATTCTTCTCTGCTTATTACTTGTAAATTTAATAAGGATATACCATATTACATCACTCAAATCATTAATGAAAACACTAGCTAGTTGCAGAATGCATTTCAACAAAACCCCACTTGATATATTGCTGGGCAAGAGTGAACAACTGATGGGGTACAGCTTTCTCAAAACTTCTGCATTCACTGCACAACATTTTCATCTGGATTATGTTGCTGATCCTCCTAGTGTGACATGGCATCAAGAGCCCCGTTTAAATCAAACTACAAGATGGTCATTGAATCTCTCAAGTCCTAAGACCTGTTATGCTGCCAACAAAGAAAATACGGTTGGTTAAACAGGATTCGTTCTTGATAAACCTATGTGGCCTACAATTTAATAGCATTTTTATATTGTAGACTCCTACAAATAGTTTATTTGTTTTAGAGTTTATTTGCTTAAAAAGTTAAGTTAGTTTGAGTTGTCTAAATAAAATAGGAGCCAGTGAGTTCTATTTTCCATAAAGCAAGGTCTCCCATCTTCCAGAATCTCATCTATCACCGCAGGAGTTCCCAACGATAATCACTAAGAACAATTAATTACTCCGAAAAGCAGCTGAGATACATTAGGATGAATATAGATATTGTTTATATTTGTATTTACAAATACACAAGGGAACACACTGCCCTTTCTATGGAATAGGTCCATGTTTTAACAGCAACAAAGAAAAATAAGAAAAAAAGAGACTTCTTAGGTTTAAAACATTTGGAAAGATTTTGCTCTATTTAACATCATAAGCATTTTCAAAGATGTGGAAAACAACCACGTGAGATTACTAAACTCATAACTACAAGAACAAAATGTAAAAAGAAACTGAATTTTCACAAAGAAATTTAATTCTCTGCCTCTATCAAGCATTATTTTGTATTACTGTATGACACAAACCAGGTGACAAGCTGTAATATCTATAGATAACTTCACAGTCTTTACAATAGTGTTCCCTTTCCATGGAAACCTCAGAGTACTACATGTAGTAGGAATCTAGAAAAGCACACTAGAACAGAAAAACCTCAATACTGGATGAGACAAGATCCCACCAATGCAATCTTCATTAAGGCAGGCAGACGAGGTCATTTTCCTCTTCCTGTTTCCTTTAATTTTGATTCTAACAGACATATCGGCTATATCCAGTCTTTTTTCTTGTTTAAGTGATACCATGACACGTCTTGTTTACCCTAGAAAGGTGCTAAATCCAATATTTTTCTAGCCTCCACAAGAGAATTTTTCAGGCCCATGATCACTGTCACCTTTGTGCAGATGTCACTAGTTCTGGAGTGCACTTTAGAAGACAGGGCTATCACCACCTACATTACGCCAGCTACAAAGAGGCCTTCTAGGCATAGCCAATAACTTCTTTCAAGTTATATTTCACCCAGTATCATGCATATCCTAATTTCAGTTTTCTCCATCCAAGCTATACTTCTTTACAAGTATAATCAAAATTGAGCTGTGTTTCTTTGAATTTCACTTAAGTCTTCTATTGTCATGTTAATCCCAAATAACTCACATGTAAGCTTCGTTCCCTCTTTATAAAGAACTGTGCTGGTTTGGACTGGGATAGAGTTAATTTTCTTCACAGGAGCTAGTATGGGGCTATGGTTTGGATTTGTGCTGAAAACAGTGTTGATAACACAGGGATGTGTTTGTTACTGCTGAGCAGTGCTTACCCAGAGTCACCCTTGGGGGGGAAGAAGTTGGGAGGAGACACAGCTGAGACAGCTGACCCCAACTGGCCAAAGCAATATTCCAGACCATATGACATCATGCTCAGCATATAAAGCTGGGGGAAGAAGAAGGAAGGAAGGGATGTTGATGCGATGGCATTTGTCTTCCCAAGTCACCATTACTTAGCGTGATGGAGCCCTGCTTTCTTGGAGATGGCTGAACACCTGCCTGCCCATGGGAAGTGGTGAATGAATTCCTTGTTTTGCTTTGCTCCACTGCATGCACAGCTTTTGCTTTACCTATTAAGCTGTCTTTATCTCAGCCCATGAGTTTTCTCACTTTTACCCTTCTGATTCTCTCCCCCATCCCACCGCAGGGGGAAGCGAGTGAGCGCCTGGGTGATGCTTAGATGCTGGCTGGGGTTAAACCACAAGAAGAACACAACACATATGTAGAGTTTTCTCCATTTTAGCTAGAATTCTGTAAATTACAATATTTTTCTTTTTCTCTAGAATTATTTAGCTTTAAACTAAGGTCATAGACCTATCTTTCCCCATTCTCTCTTCTCATAAGTTACATGGAAGGCAGTATTGTCCTGGAGCAGCTTCTATATTGAAGACACCCAAACCTGTATTTCAATAGACCCATGCCCCTTCATTTTATGGCTGCACAGCTTAGTCACAGACTAACTCCAAGTTTACTCCAAAGAGCAAAATTATGGCTGTTGCGAGAGCCTGCCTGCATTATATATGCTCACAAGGTCATTCAAGCAAATAAATTCACTTGCTGTGAAATAAGTTACAATACAACCATATATAGAGACTAGGAGTTTCTTATTATTAAAAGAAATCTAGGCATTTATAACTGATGTCATCATTATTCATATAAGTATTTAACACGCAAAAGATATAAATCCTTTCTTGTCCTCTGTAACTGACACATGGAATTAACAACCTGCCTAGTCAAGCTTGCCATTCGCTGCACAACTAAGAATTTTTTCATCTTCATCTGATCAGTTACTGGCCACTGTTACAGACAGTAATTTCTGCATACCCACACAGAAAACAGCAGATTTTTTTAATACCTGCAGAATTTCTTCTGTGAAAGGGAACTGTACATAGTGTACCATTTGCTTGTCACATTCCATTGTTTAAACTTGCTTAAGAATGTTTCTTTTTCACTTTATAAAATACTTGTATTAAAATATCACCAAGAAGCATAGTCATGGCCAGTAATTCACTGCATTAGGCGCTGTGTGACATCTGAATATGCCACCTGCTTTACCTATCCATATGCTGAATTGGATTGTATAATATGAAGAATCATCAGTAGAGAAGCAGCTAATAGCTTATTCAATGGATTATCACAGCTCTGTTTCTACTTTGCTAGAGAACCAAAAGGCATGTGTTGGGAGGCAGAGGAGCTGCAGAAGAATGTTTGGGGTTTTACATACACACACCGAGACACACACACACACCCTTCATACCCCTACCCCCACCATCACATTTAATCTCTAAAAATCACATAGCGAATTAAGTTTTTCTTCTTACTGTGCTAAAGTGGGAAGTTAATTTCTAAGAATGTGAGAGTCCAACACAGATGAATTTTAGATCTACTTTAGCTTTAAGCAGAGATCTCACTGAAAATACTACCAAATGCTTTCAAAGTTCCTAACATCATCCACTGAAGCTGGAGTTCTGCAGACTACTAGCAACTTAACAAAGTGTCCAATAAAGGAAAAAAAAACAAAAAAAAAAAAACCCAGAAACATTCTCAGTAAAAGCTACTGTTTCTTGTAGTTCCTCTGATTGACCCATATTTCTAATTCCAAGATTTTATATTTTTATCATATCTTTTCCCATCACTGCAAAATAAACTTCAAGACACAACTAAGTAAAAGCTGCAAGTGAACTAACATAGATTTGCTGAGGAAATATATGTTGAATACATTTATCTCCACGGGCACACACATTTGTGTCCCCCAAACGTACACACAGAGTATTACAGTACATAAAAATAAATTACCAGTTATCCCAAGATTCTACCCAGAAAAACCTATAAGCAATAAAAGGTTCATTAAAGCATAGAAAGTGCAAAGCTTTCACGTTAATAACACAGTGCTGCTGATTTCAAAAAAGCAGAAATATTATTACACCACACATACAACAGAAAGGTAACAAACAAAGGGAAGAATATTTCCATGAATGAGAGCCGAAAGGGATATTCAGAAATACTTGGCTAAACACACAAATTAATATTATCTTGGCCATGATCCCCAATTCAAAAGCAAGCCTCCATGACGGAGAGCTCCCTATGCAACATCAGGCTTTCAACCACTAATGTCTACCACCTATTTTCTACCATCAGATGTTGTAGTACTTCCCAAGCCCTCCCAAAGCTTTTGTATCTCACCATCGAATAACCAGTGCCCAGTGTCTGTTCCCCATGCTTCCCAACCTCCCGAAGCCAAAGTACTACACATTTCCCATCTTTCTGCGGTACAGCATTTCCACAACCTCAACCCAAGTCGTGACAGCTTCACTGCTCTCCTGCCCCACACCACCACCACCCCGCTACAGATCTCCCACACGTCCCAATGGTTTTCGAGGCAAGAAGCACAGCACAGTGCTTCCCCAGCCATCCCCCAAAATCCAGCCTCCCTGCAACACACCACCTTCCCACCAACTCCCACCGTGGTACTCCAAACTGTCTTGACTCCAGGCACTGTGCACTCTCCTCCCCTCTGAACAGAGCTACCCCATACCCAGTAAGCCAACACCTCACCATGCAGGACAGACACCTCCAGTCCACCACACCAGCCACTCCTCATAGGGTGTTCCCATCCACTCAGGTGCTGGGCATCATGGCCAGCTGGGAGGTAATTAAGAATTCAGACCAGCCAAGGTGGGTAGCAGAGCATAACAAAGAGCAGATAGCCAAAAGATGGTGGGCGGGGGCAGGAGAGGGATATGCAGATGGAGAGGTAAGACAGAAGAAAGGAAGAGATACCAGGAAAAGAGAGGGAGAGAGAAATGACACTAGACAAGGGATTTTACCTGGTTGTAAACCACCCAGAATTAAGGATTAATTAAGGACCACAAGCCTTGGCTCCCCCACTATGGACTGCAGGATGAAACTCACAAGAGCTTCCTAAGGGTACGCGTTTCCTTAGTTCGTTAACAAGAATCCTTATTCAGACTTTTCTAAGCTTCAGAAAAAGACCAAGAATTTCAAAACAAGAAACTGAAGTCTGTGACACTTAACAAAAGAAAGTGTAAGCTCTTTTTTTTTAAATGTTGAAAGAAAAAAAGAGAGGAAGGAGAGTTATAAAAGGCATTTTCTTTAAAAGTGTAGTTCTTAAAATTTCTTTCAAGATAAACATCTCGGATTTTACCATTAAATTGTACTAATTATTTTAATAGGATCTAGCATTCAGATTAATCCCACAAGACTTGTAATTCGGGTAGTTAAAAGACAGTATTACTTTATATATCCTGAAGATGTGAAGGGAGACCAAAACGGAAAGAAAATAAAAAATTAGAAAAAATAGAAAATTAGAAAAAATATTCTAGCTTAGAATGCTACAGTTGATGCTTAAGTGCTTCAGTCAAACTGATATACTAAATAAATATATAAACTTCGCGTTTGCAACACAGCATCTGCTAATTATAAGACTAAGTCATTGTCTAATAATTTTTTGATTACACGGTATAAAAAGAGCAGTAGTGACAAATATGCACAATAAACCTCGGGATGATTCTGAACATTTTATAGTTCAGCCTTCTCACAGCCTATTTTTGGAAGCTGAAATTTGAATACCATTAAATCAAAGGAGAAACAGCTGGCAAGATACCATCTACAACAGCAACAACTGATCTCCAAGACTAATGGGATGCTCCTCACTGCACCCTGCAGCACAGTGTAGAAGTACCCAAGCTAGCTCAAGTACAGAAAACAATCTAGCAATGTAACATGAGCTTCGTGAGAACTACTTCATCATTATTCCTAGAATCCAATAAAATACAGGGTAAATTAATTGCTACTGCAACAGAATGCTTCCAGTACCCGAGTCAGGTTAGGTATCTGTCTATCGTACCACATATGGCTTTCACAAAGGTCACAGGGCCAGTAATTTTATTTTAGGACATAAACTGTAATTCAAACTATGTCTTATTGCAGTGCAATGTCTTCCAAAAGCTAAACATATATCTGCTGCCTCTGAAGGCGTTTCATACAAGCACAAACCAATAAGAAATTAATTGTTTCACAAAAAAATTGTTGCCCAAAAGGACACAAGCTATTATCATAGAATTTTGATGTTATTAAATACCTTTATCTAGAGAAGTCATATGAAAAAAAGGGAAGTACTAATGAGTTCTGTCCATACCATTTCTCAATTCAAATCAGGAAGTAGACAGCAAAAACCATAGTAAAAAGTTTTCCAGGGTTCTTTGTTTTTTAAGTCTAACGCTAGTATGAGTCATAGGATCGCAAGCTAAAAATGCCTCTGAAAGTAATTAAGAAGCACTCACCAAGTTCATTGAGACTCTGGGCAGCTTTTGTTATCTCTCTGCTTCCTCCTTGCAGTTGTCCTTGAAGTCTCTTACTGAGATACAAGATGCGTATTATCCTCCGCAGCAAGTCACAGGCAGCCTGCAGAGAAATCGTAGTATTAGGGGATTTTATCAGTACATTATGATCACATAATATAAGGCCCCAAATATGGAACTATTTTAACCAAAAAAGGAAATATGAATGCGAATAAAAACAAGGAGCTTTAGAACACTGAAGCCCCTTTTTTCAGGATTTTTTAACATGATTTTATGCAATATAGACCAATACTTTCTAAAGCTGGTAATTACATTCACAGGGCTACCGAGATTATGCTGTTGTTACTAGTAAAAAAAAAAACCTCCGAACCCTATGACAGAGACATGTTCTATTTCTAACCAGAAGTGAGCTTTATTTTACATTGTGCATCTCTCTTCAATATTCCTCCCCTCTGTAAGCTTTAGTAAAATTAAGAAGTTGGCCTTGCCAATCAAATACTGATCCAAAATAAGCAAAATAGCAGCACTTACTTCAGAGGAAAACAGAACTTGAAGGCTAAATTATTACAGATATTGACTCTTATGGTTGGAATATATGTAAAAAACTCATTTTCAGCAAAACTTTCACAAGGCCAACCACCTTCATTCAGCCAAGTGTCAGTTCACATTCTTGCATACGCCTATCAAAATACATTGCATTCTTGGCTAAAAATTAAGAAGATGGATGCATATGTTAATTTTCAGGAAACATATTTGTGTATGGTTGTTAGCACCAATTTAGAAAAAAAGGCATTGCTGATGTCTGAATCAAACATAATAGTTTCATAATTTTTCACTCAACTAAGATCTTGAAACAGGTTTTCTCCTTCTACGCAATAAATAATAGAGACAGAGAAACAGTAAGAGTTATATCAAGCGTAGAGTTCCTCTAGGGCTGGATTGGGTCAGTGGGGCTAGCAGGTACATGCTACGGGAGCAGCAACATTCTGGAGTGGGTAACACCTAAACCAGAATTCAGAAATGCAATTCAGGAGAAGGTAAAAAAGTATGTTGATTTTGGTACAGTCATGGGTACAGTCCAACATCTGCAATCCAATTAACAAGTGAGGTAAATGAGAAATTTGGAATCAGTAAGACATAGTTGTTCTGAGGTAGTCAAGGCAAAGCCTCCTGAAGTATTTACTTATGGATATCAAAATTAAATTAAAATTACTTTAAAAAATATTTAGTATCTGACAGACTTAGAACCCCTTTTTTAGACTCAAGTTAATGTCTTGAAAACTAATGTTAAAGTGCACATACGAAAACATAAACAAGTGAGTCATTTCAACCAATTTTCAGTGGACTGCACAACTTGTCAGTCTCCCCATGCCAGCACAAACCAATCAAAACACAAATATTTATGGTTTAATTTTATTAAATACCTAGAGAGAACAAAAAGGAAAAATTAGAAAAAGCCCCACTGAGGCAAAACACTGAAAGCACAATTACTCTCACTGCTTTTGGCTCTGTATCACATAGTCTGAAGTGCAAGTTTCCCAAGCATTCTAAGACAACTTAACCACATGATTTCTATTACCGTTAGTGAGAACCAAGTGGGGCTTATCCTACTTTGAGAGATTAACGTATTAGTTTTTATTAATTCCTTTATTTAATTAGAAAAATCTTGATCCACATATCACTTTAATATCTGTGAACTAAATTTCTGCAAGATGAATCAAAAATAGCTTTTTATATAGTGTACTGTGCTTCACCAAATAAGAGGGCATAGCATTACTACTTTGCTTTCAAATTTAGTTACTCTCTAATCCAATTGTGTACCTCTGGCTAATATTTTTCCCTAGGAACTCAACTTCAGTTATCTTCTGACTATCTTTTACTTTACATGCCAAAAGATTATTTCTTTTTCATTGAATTGTTGCTCATTATCTCCTATCCCAAGAAACAATCTTTTAAAAGGACTATCAAACTGAGTAAGAGATGGGAAAAGTTACATTTAGATACAAGAACAAAAAAAAGTTTTAACTTCTAGCCCTGTGAATTAGAAGGAACAGAAAAATCCAAAGACACTGAAGATGCATTCTTAACTTCACAGTGATTGCTATGGCATTGTGCCCTTGACAAAGATTCTGTTTCACCCAAGTATTTTAATTTACATGAGTTGTTCAATTTAATAAAACTCCCCATCACTGTAAAAGAATGCAAATTATGAGCACCATGTAATGGAAATAAAAAATTTTATCTAATAGTGGAGTTGTTCACAGATGCTAGATCCTCTAACCTGACCACCTGTATAACAGAAGTGTGAGTTAATTCAGGAAAAATTCCTTTCCTGAGTTGATGTAGTATGCTTTTCTAAAGGAGATACTTTCATCCAAGAAGGAATTAATTCCACTGTTCAAGCAAGAATTAATTTGGAAAAGGCCAGTGGCCTGAGGTAGTCCCAGTGGTTTTAGTAAAATTAAAAATAAACCCCAATTTTTCTGGAGATTACACGTTAGTTATCTCCTGAAATTTAAAGCAACATATCAACACTAACAGACATTATTACTACAATTTGAGCAATCAAAAAGCCTCTTACTTTTAATCTCAAGTTAATTTTAAGAAATTAATGAAAGAAGACTTAATTATAAAGTGAGGACCACTTGAAAATGTGCCAGTGTGTAGCTCATATATGCAATTGCATATATCTGCCAGATCATAATGTAATTGAATGTATATGTAACAGAATCCTGAATAAAGATGAGACAGTTCCCTATCTTCAGACTACATTTACTATTTAGTTACGGTAGCACCAGGATGAAATCTGCTACTGGTGAATATTTTAAAGAGAGGATAATTTTAAAATACAGAATTATTATTTCTTTAAAAGGTTTTAAAAATTTGGCTATTATAAGGAATTTTAAACACTGAGATATCTGAAATTAAGAGAACATGTAGAAATACTTGGTTAAACACAGCTGCACAGAAAATAACCCTCTGAAGGACAAACTCCCTGTCTACTTATTTCAGCTGTTAACTATTCCCATTTAGCTTGTGATCTACTACAGAAAGACTCAGAAGAGGACAGTATGATTTAAATTAGGAAGTAAGCTTTGTGAGTCTGCTGCTCCCTTGGGATGCCATGAAGTTCTAAGAGCAGAGCAAGACATAATATAGACAATCACACAGCAGAGATTTAGAATTCAGGACTAGATTTGAAATTTGACAAAGAATTTGCAGTGAGAATGTTTATGAAAAAGCCAGACTATATTAAAAACAATTAAGGATGGCAAAATCCAGCTTTATGCAAACCAAATATTCCTTCAGTTTGTGAGCAGTCCCACAGCAATCAATGGAGAAGTACTAAAATAATACCATCATGAGTACAAGAGGCCCTTAAACACCACACAGTTAGCAAAACCTACCTGCCAACCCTGCAGATTTTGACAGAAGGCAACCTCTTTTATCAGTCATCTACCTTTTTCTACTTATTCTACCAACTGCACATCAACTGATAAAATTAGCAAGTTTGAAAATGTCCCATGCCACAAGTCTTGCATTTTGGACCAATTTCATGTCATAAGCCCTGCCACTGCCAGGAGGTGAATTGTTTGCTGTGCTGATGCCCTTCCTTCCTGAACAAACAAGGCAGCCAGGTAAAGAGACACCACAGCAGTGCATCTTGGGGAGGCAAAAGGGTTGAGATTTCAAAGGCCTATTGACTCAACTCTCCGTAAGTCCAGCTTCATTTCATAATTCAGATGTCCTGACCCTCAACTCCGGACTCTCAGTGGCAGCGAAGCTGGAATCATCATTCCTCTTCCCACACCGAGGTACATAAGTGGATCTGGATGCTAGGAAGGGTAGCCTAGAAGCCTCCCCTTACCCTACACCTCTTTTTAAATCTGACAGCCAAGAAAGTGAGATACTACAAATTCCCTGGCACAGGCTGAGTAATGGTGACCCTGGATGGATGCTGCTTTCACACCACAGGAAAAATCCATGTAACCCTGCTAGAGCAAAGAGTAAGCAAAGAGCACCCAAGAAACATTTCCTAAGTTCAGGGACTCATTCTTCCTAGATGTCCTTCTGCAGTTTGACTTTGTGTAAGGTCACGGCAGAAATATCTTCACCTTTATCCCCAAATTACCACAACCCTCTCCACAGCTGCAACATACATCAGAGAACAAAAAAAATCTGCACCTAACCTGCCACATGGAAGTCACAGAAGTTTTGACCAGTGGCAATAACAGTAACAGCTGGAGTTGAAAAGAACAGGAGAGGCAGCTGGACAACCTGGTTGAATGGAGTGTTAAGAGCTTCCTGCTGAACTTGACTGCTGCTGAAAGTAATGTAGAAAATAGTAGAAGTTCAGCCAAGAGACTAGTGCAGCTGCTCCACCAGCCCCCAGACTAGAAACTGCATGACAGTTTTCAGCTTCATCTACTCTACTAACAGCAGTCACCCACAGAGGGCAATCTACTTGAGTGTATATCCACAATTCAAATTTCAGCTACTAAGTTCCTAGTTCTGCAAAGCTAAGGTAAACTTGCAATGACAAATAGTTCAAACAATAACTCATTAAATACTTGTAGATTTGGCGTTCTGTTGCTTTTCAAAGCATAAACTGAATAGAATGTAGCTACATGACTCCTGAAGATCTATGGAATAGTTTTCAACTATTATAAAATTAATAACGGAAGTGTTTGACACTTATCTCACCATCATTGTGATAAGCTCTCTCCCACTGCTATCCTCTAACAGAGGTCTACATTCTCCTGTAGACTCCACTTATATTCAAAAGACAGGGACAACTATGTACCTGGGCTTATAAAACTCCAGAACCACAACTGGCTCCATAAATTGCACTTCGACTATTTTGAAAGATTTAATTCCCAAACTCTTTACTAAACTGCAGCCAAGCATGCATTAACTTAGAGGAGAAAAGCATCTTCTAAACAATGGCACCATAACATTAAATACCAAAATTACACAAACAATAATGAGAATTTAATTTATCTGTACTCAGATAACCCTTCCCTCTTCCCTCCACCCCCACATAACTCACTTAGCTAGTGCAAAGGTCAGTTTCCTACTTTGCAATAGGAAGCACTTCTCAGTAGCTCAAGAAGAGACACCCAAATACTGATTTTCATTGAGAAATACTGACAACGAACTACAGGCTACTGGAGTATGAAAATCCCACCCATGTCTAACAATTGGGA